>MNCI01004706.1:292540-309317 GCA_015680685.1 Gnetum montanum
TTCGTCTTTATTGTCATACACAAACTTGTGCTTAGGTACAATATTTGCTCACATGAAGATTCATTCACTTTGGAACTCCTACTGCGGGCACATGGAAATTATTCTATCTCTGGAGAGGTAAAAATGCCAGAGTTTCGCTAAGGGTCTAGATCTAGAATGAGAAACAAGGGAAGGCTGTCTCTTATTTATAGATTTGGCAGCGTGTTGCGATATTGCATACATGATATCGCAAGCATGACGTGATATCGCATACGATACATCGTGTACACGATATCACAGTGAGGAAGCGATATCGTGTATGCGATATCGTGGCCCATGCGATATTGCGTCCCATCAAGTGTCATAGTTAAACTTGAATTAAAAATATGTAGAGATCTCAAATACTTATTCTTGTACCTTTGTATCTCCTTCAATCTTTCAAACCTCACATTAAAAATTTTATTACCAGGGTTTTAAAATTATCTTGTTTTGCATTTTTAATTTAATCTTTCTTATTGAATCAATCCCACAAATTTTATTAAAAGCTTTGGTAATTATTATAATTAACAAATCCTTTTTTTTCAAAAATTATGTGCCTCTACTGAATTACAATAGTCCTGTTATTTCAACTTACTAATTCTACCTAGTCTCAATATATTTTATATTTTTACCTTGTCATATTGTGGTGCACTTAAAACCTTGTCTTTTTATCATATTAAATTCTTTTATATCTTAGATCTTGAAGTTTATTTAGTAAAACATTGGATATATTAAATCTTTAATTAAAGTTATTTTTAGATTATTCTATTTTACTTTAGTGTATTTTCAAAATAAGCAATGTAAATTGGGTTGAAATTTCTTTGACTTTTATCAATGTATTGCATTGTATGTTCATTAATAAATATGTGCTAAATGTGCTTCTAATTTTGAGGTAAATGGAAGAATTGCTCGAGTAGAAAATAGTAAAGACATTGAAAACAAGATGGTTTCTTTAGGATAAATACAAGACTTCCTAGAGTAGGAAACAACAAAGATATATGAAACATGTTGTTTTAGAAATGAAGAAAATTTTTGTTGTAGCCTCCTAAGAAATTTAGCAAAGAGGTGATGAGCAATAGAGTAACCCTACACCCAGCCATATGAGCCCCAAGTGTTCATGCATGATCTAGTTAAATTTCATGGACTAGGACTAGTTGGATGCCTTAGATAGTTAAGTGCTAGATCACTGATTGTTGTCTTTCTAAACACACTTATGTGGGCTTAAGTTGTATGGATAAGTGTGATTGATGAATATGATCAAAATTTTATTATTAAAATATTAATATAATTAATTTGATTATAGGAAATTAATCTAATTTAGCATAAGCATATAGTATCTTTTTTGACTTTTTGTACACATCCTAAACATGCCCTAACACTATTGGATTACCTAGTGTTTATTGCTAGATGTACCAAGTGATCCACTACTAAGATTAACAAGGATTAATATCTTTATGCTTAAAGTATTTAATTAGATGCATAGAAAATAAAGGAATGTGTAAAGTAAATTCATTGCCATGACAATGTGTCTAGGTACATTAAGCACACAAATAAAATTTCATACAACTCACTCAATCCACATTACAAGAACTCGATGAATGAATTCTAATTTTTATTCTTTGCAGCACGTTCTTCTTTGGTCTTTTCTTTGATGTTTTCTTTTCTTTTCTTCTTTTCTTCTTCTAGTCGCTTTGGCACTTTTTCCTTTTCAACAATGAACCAGAGAAGCCACCAACCTTCAAGCATGGGTGCATATCTTTCTAGTGGAACCCCTAAAATAGCATTGAGTTTCTTTATTGAGTGCCTTTATTAATCTTACTTCCATTTTTTGTTAGATCTACAAGGATCTTAGTACATCCAAGTTTCATGATAGCACCGATAGATGTCACTAAAGAGAATCCACAAGTCCCCTTGATGTCACACCCTAGTCATTCCCTCTTAGTCCATCATTATTCACTCTGGGCATAATGAGCACAAAATTACTTTAAGTTTTAATGATGACAAGAATATCATCATAGCCAGAGTAGAACCTCTTATTAATAGAATGGGTGGGTTGATGTTGTGGGCTCACTACCCAAATAATTAGTCACTTGAGACTTGATAGAATAGAACAACACCTCAGCTAACAAGTCACATGAGTATTTTATTCACCAATGATATTATCCTCAAAAAGATAAAACAACAAATTGGAAATGAAAAACTAGAAAACAAAAAATTATAAAATCAAAGAAAAGGAAAAACATTTACTAATTTTTCTTGTTAGAATGGAGGATATGCCCCATAACTAAACTTTTGAGCATGGCTAGAATTAATAAATGGAAAATACTTATCCATGCATGTTGGAAATATTGGAGTTTGATCATATCCAAAAAACTAGGTGTCTTTTGATGTGGTGGCTAGAATGTACCCAACTTGGGGTTCACACACTTGATTAAAGTTGGCCCACTATGACACCCATGACCGTAAGATTGTATGCAAGGATCAATATGTCTCCCTACATGGTTATATTCATTGGGCCGCATTGGTGGCCCTGTTAAGGTAACAACAGGTGTTGAGTTCAAGGGAGAAGATGCATCACAGCATTAGACTTATGCTGAGTTGGTGGATGCATTGGTTTCAAAATTGTGCTATCTCTTTCTAAGGTCATGCCTAAAGAAAGGATTCTTTCGACATTGTGGAGGATCTCCACTGCTATTGACAGTAGTAGCACAAGTAACGTTCATGGGTTGGTGCTGTGGTGCAAAAACTTTTGGCACAACTGGTGGCGATGTAGAAGGAGGTGAATGATGAGAATATTGAGGGTAAGGAGAAGTGCAAGAAACATGAGGTGGTGATCTTGTTGAAGATGACATGGGTTGATAGTACTCAGGAGAATGATAACAATGTGGTGAAATAGAGGATGTTGACATAGTCGGGGAAACAGGATGTTGAACATAATAAGCGCTTGGGTTCAGATGGTATGAAGGGTGTGACCAATTTGAGAGTGGCCTCCCCCACAACTGGGGCTTTTGCCATTACGGTTGAACCTGATATTTCTTTATGAAATCTAGATGTAACATTCCTCCCCAGTGCTCATGTAAATGTGACAAGATTGGGTATTGGCCTTTGGGGTGATCGTATAAGAAAACATCACATTGATAAAAGTGATTTGCAATTGAGCTCTTATCCTTATGTTTTTTACCCTTCTTTCCAATTTTCACGTGGTGTCCTGTCCTGTTTCTTAGTTTAGCATGGTTCCACCTCTAATAATGTTGGCATATTCTCCACATTTTTCATATACCCATTCCATGAGTTGATTTCTCCTCTTCATGATCATGGACCTTTACTATTTTGAGATTTTAGTCCTGTTGAGATCTTTTAACATTCTTCCGTTTAGCTATTTCTCCTTCATCTTTTGCTACCTACTTAATAAGCTCTTAGAATTGGTGGGTTCGTAGTTCATATAGTTGACCTGGGAAATACATCCCTAGGGTCTCCCTTGTTTCATTACGAAGCCCATCCATGATGTGATACATTAGCCTCTCCTCAGAGAACCCATGGCCTAGGCATTTGTTTAATAATGAAAAATATCTTTCTAAGGTCATGTCCAAGAGTTCATGTTGCCCTTATTTCCACTCTTGGATTTATCTCCTCAAGGCTGACACTCTTGCATAGGTTTGATATCTTTCATTGAAGAGTTCTACCATTGTCAGCCAACATCGAATTAATTTTGGTTTTCAAGACCTATACCATACTTTTGCTTGGCCAACGAGTGTCATAGGAAAGAGCTTAAGTCTTTGCCATCCATTATCAATGTTGTTCCAAGCACAAACATCATAGAAGGCTTGTAAATGATGTTGCGGATCTAAATCAGAGCCTCCTAAAAACTTGGGAAAGTTATTTAAATCAAGCCTGGGTAGACAGCTTTCCTTGCAATGCCTGTAGGATATTTGAATAGCCTCTTGTATATGCATTAGGCTCTTAGTGGCCAGCAGGGGTTCATCGTCACTAGGTAGGTTATGAATTTGTGAGTTGAAACGATGTTGTCTTCATTCATGTCAGCATTCCTGACTTTGGCTGTGGGCTCGGTTTTTATTTCCATGCTGACCCCTTGAGAGGTGGTCATCCATGTCATGACCTAATGTCAAAGGAGTAGAGGAAGAGAAAGAACTGGAAGATTCTTCATGACTTTTGTAAGTCTCCCAATCATCCCTAGAAAAATTCCTATTAACCGTTGAGAAGGTCCTAAGCCTTACGGGCCCCCTCGTTCTATGGGATGTCCCAACCTCACTAAAGGTGTCAGAGTTGGATGACAAGAGTCCTTGAGTACCATATGGGTGTTCATGAACATAGGAGACCCTTGCATAAGATTGAGTACTTCAAACTTCATCTTCATCATCATATATTTTTTTGGTTCTCTAATGAATTACCTTGCTAGTTGTTGCGTTATCATAGTCTTGTGAGAGAGACATTGTTGTGAATTGTGTGTGACTTGTTTTTAATTAATTTCTTTCTAAAAGATATGTCATCAAGGCTTCGTTACAGTGATCTTGGATGATGTAACTAATCTAAATAACTAGCACCATCCCTGGAAACGGTGCCAATGATGAGTGGCTAGGTACCCCTACACTCAACCATATGAATATGAGGGTGCACACATAATCAAGTTGAACTCTGTAGACAGACTAGTTGTGGTATCTAGATAGTTACACATTGATCATAGTTCATTGTCTTCTCACCTAGACTAGTATTTGCTTTGTCATGTATGATTTGTCCAAAGTGAGGTGAATGATGGGATCCTAAACTAATGCTACTCCTAGAGACAATGGGGAACAATCTTAATTAAGCTAATGGAAAATGAAATCTATGCTAACCCTAGGTGCGATGAGCATCTATCCTTAATCATCAATATGCATCTTGGACCTCATGTACTACTTCTAGGATTACCAAGAACACCTAAATATGCTATTGGGTTACCAAGTAGTTACACTTAAATGTTCATGATTAAGTCATACTCATTCCGCGTTAATCAACAAGAAATGTAAATGACAATAAAGGAAATATGAACTAAAAAGACAATGATAAATAATTAACAATTAACAATTAAATTAATTAAAAGCTAAGTGAATGTTATAATGATGGAGTAATCTCAATCTTTATTGCTGATCATGTGCATGTCCAAGTACGTCACACTTGAACAAAGGTTCTGTACAATTACAATCATCACACTATGGGCATGCACTAGGAAAAGAACTAAAACTAGTTGAAAACTAACAAAAAGACTATACCCTAATACTTACCAACTCATCTTTTCCTATGTGCTTGAATGTTGTATTTATAGGCCTACACAAGAAACCCAGTATTGTGTATTCGATATCGTTATCCAGGCTACGATATCACGTACCCAATATCGAGGATTCGATAGTGGGGCCTGGAAAACCATAATTCATCAGGAGTGAATGATGTTTAGCATCTCTACAAAAGGAATGGAAGGGCTAGGTGCCATGAAGACATTAAGCAAACTAACATGCATGATGTTTCATTAGATGTCCTCAAATGTTTGTTCCCTCAACCACTCCTATGCTAGTCCCACATCACCAAACTTTAGGATAAGAGTATATGCACAGAATCCAAAGAGGGATACAATAACATTAGAAAGAGTGAAAGGTCCTATAGGCCAATGATAACTACCTAGCATTAAGCCATAAATTAAGACCATATGACACTCAAGATCCAAATAACTATAAAGCCAACCATATAACATAGGAAATCATTCTTATTCTTACCTTTCTTCTTCTTGATTAGTGAGGCTTATGCAAAGGTCTTGAGGGTAATGCCTTTATCTTTAATGGTCTAGGAGCCCACCCTCTAGCTATGTGTTGTTTTGGTAGCTACACACTCTTGTAAACAGGGTTGAATGTGTTGGTGTATTCATCAAAGTCCCCTCTTAACTGTTCATATATAATAGTTCTGATCTTAAGGCCTTTGGTAAACTCATTGAATGCAGTTTTGGCTGCCACCAAGACTTTATCATTCTTGATTAAGCCTTGATCATTAACCTTGTGCCTAAAAGAGGCATGTAAAACTGATAAGTTAGGAGAAGTAACCAAACCAATAAATCCAAAACATTAAAAAAAACTATAATCACCATGCTTATCCTTACAAGCAATGCACAATGCCTAGAGGATTTTGGAGTAAGGTGGGAACTCTATGCATCACCATCAGAGTATTTTCAGCATTGTACTAAGAATACTCTGGCATCCTCTAGATGTTTAAAAGGTAACATGTACCAATAGTATCTTTAGTCTTTGTCGACTTTCCTGTTGCCTAGGTTTCTAGATTATCAGTTACAAACCTAATGATTAGCCTCATAGACCCAAGTAGCAAGGTCTCCACTATAACCCTGGCCACATCTATAGACAAGTAGCTAGGGATATAGGTAAGCAATTCCATTATCCCTAGCTAAAACCATAGTGAGCCCCTCTCTAAGACCATGTTAGCCAAAGGTGTATTTTCCTTAGGTTGCCCAATGCAACATAGCATGCCAACCAACTCAAGAATGATGAGTATGGGCTTCAATAGGGCCTTATAAGGGGAAACAAGAGCACCATTAGGATTATGTCTTAATGGTTAAAATTTCTTAACAAATTTTACAAAACATCCTAGTTAGGGGTGAAATTAGCTCCTATAAAAAACTATAAAGTGTTTGTTAAAACTATTTTAGACATTTGACAACAACCATTTTGCAACCTCCATAGCCATTAGACTCTATAGCAAAAACTTCACAACCAAACTATGCCTTAGTCCAAGCCATGCATTAACATAGAAAGACATCAAAACCTAGAAAACGACTATGGAAATAGGCTTACTAAAAATAGTAAAAGTTTTTATTTCTCTTGCATCCAACTTTAGAGAATAGTTAACATATTTAGGCATCCCTAGGAGTATGATACGTTGACAAGAAAAATTTGTAAGCATGTCAACGCTACCCATCTCCAAGGGGTAAAGTTGATGCAACCTGAATTAAGCGTAATTTACACAACCTTAATCAAAAATTCATTAAAAATTCATCCTAGTTCCAATTTTAGTTATTTCACAACTAAAGGAATCCTAAAATCACAAGAGATTTAGCCATAGCTAGTATAACCAAAAATTTATAGCCATTATTACATGAGACATAGCCAAAATTACATAACTTTAGCCATCACCATAAACTCCCTTTAGTGTAGGGCTGGAAAAAAATTCATCAAACATTTGTTTGAGCTCCAAAAAATGTGATTCCACAACTAGTTGACATGTTAAATTAAGACCTACACATCCACACTTAGCAAAAATTCAAAACCCTTCCTGTTATTTAAAAAAAAATTTATAAACTTGCATAAAAATCTAAAAGACGGCACAAAACCCAACTGCACAACTTAACTAAAATGACCATAACTATGCCGTTACAAATCCAAATTGAACAAAATCACAACCAATAGAAACCTTAAACATAACCCTAGAAGATAATAACCATATATTGTAGCAATCCCTAGCTGTTTTCATAATAAAAATTCATGACTTTGCTTGATTTTTTCATCAAAAAATCATAAAAAATAGAAAATTCACAAAGCCTAATTTAATTTAGCCATGAATTAAATCCAAAATAGCCAAAAAAACTTAAACCCATATTATAACCATCAAAATAGGGGATCAAATTTTTTCAAAATTTAATTTTAACAAGTATTGTAGCCTAGATTTTACAAAAATGGCTCCACCCCTAAATTGATGGAAAAGGCACATCCAAACAACAAGCCTATTTTTCAAATCAAATCTATCAAGATTAGAACAACAAAGAAACTTATATCTACATATAAATAGCCAAAATATGAGGTGGGATTTCATTCTACTCACTCCCTGAACATAGATCTAACAAAAAATGGCCCCATCCTAGTAAGGAAAACTATGAAAAATGGCTAGAGGGACAAGAAAAATAGCTAGGAATGGCCTACCATAGAAGATGTATAGACTAAAATTGGCCTATGCAGTTGGAAGATGTTTTGTGAAACCTCATCTACCTCTAAGATCCTTGGGTTCTTACTATTGCCTCCATTTTTCTTCATCTCTTCTCCACCAATGTTGAACAAGCTAGGAATTCTGAAGGATTAAAGTATCTACACTAGCTATGAAGAAGGTCTAGTGCTTTCACACTAAAAAATGGATTGCATTTTAAGCAAGAAATCTCTACCAGAGCTTTAGGGAGTGCACTATGGTAGAGAAATGATAGTTTGTGCTCAGTTCTTAGTAAATTTGACTATAAAAACCAAATTTAAACCTAAATGCCCACTCCTTTATCCTTGTTGTTAATTCTATGAACCAAAACTAAAAGTGCACTAAAATGCAAGGGGGGAAAAGTCTTCTTTATGCTAGGAATGGTGGGAAATAGAATACCAAGTTTAAATTTTTGAATTTCAAATAGTGGACCCCACCATACGCCCCCATGCATGGTGTTCCAAGTTAAGAAACCCCATAAACGTTGGGTTTTTAACCCCTTGGAACATCCATAACCTTGTCACAACTCATCCACCCATGTATCCACATTGGGTAGCATGGAGCAAGCATGGATACCAACCTCCATTATCTCACAACACTCTCACACTAACTCCCTTGGCATTTTTGGTAGTTGTGACCTACCCTACCAAGCCCCATACTCTGTTAGATCCTATCAAAACTTGATATTTTTGGCTTCCACACCACGGAAACATTGCCCAACATGGAGCCCATCATGGAGCTAGGGGTAACATTCATACTTACCCCCTAGTGCCCAGCAAGCCCTCATCTAATCCCCAAAGTAGGTCCACATGACCTATAACCCCTCTAGTCATCCTTAGTAGCCCTAAAACCTCATCAAACCCAGTCGAAAGTCCCTAAAAATTTCAAATTTGATTATTCCATGCTGGGGGGCTCTCTCCATGCTACCTAGTGTGAATAGGTGGGGTGGCCTTAAATACCCAAAATCAATTGCCTAATTATCATATTTTGGCTTCCAACCCCATTTGTCAACTTCTAGTAACCTAGATCTACCAAAAATAACCTAATTTTCCACATCTAAATCCATCTCCACACTAGTGAACCTACCATCCATGTTGTCTAAAGAGAAAGCCTAGGAGGTATGACATAAAACCATCTTCAAGGCCTCAAATCACTATAGTTTCCACTTTAATAGCCTAGATACCACTCCATTACCTCTAGTAGTTCATAGTTGCTAAAACTTGAGTCGATTTTCACTCTTAAAGCCCTCACCACACTAGTTAACCCCTTCTCCATGCTGCTCAGTGTGGAGCCAATGTGGATGCCTTGAGGGTATGCAATAAAACCTAGCTTATGATCAAAAATAGCCTAATAACCTTTCCTAGTGGCTTCTAGACCCTACTAGAGCATGCCAAAGCCTTGAGATGCCTTAAAACTAATAAAAATGATAAAAAGCCATCATCACCCTTCCATCCACACTAGGGCCACCTTGCCGAACATCAATAGAGGGGGGTGACTACATGAACACATAGGAGCCTTCAAACTAATGGATTTCAATGAAAAATCTTAACCCTCAATCCCTTGTAGCCCTAATATCTTTAAAGCCTTGTCAAATCTTGTCAAAAGTGGCTCAAAACATTAATCCAATTTATCCATGCTAGGAGAAACCCTCTTCCAAGCTTGCTAGTGTGGAGCTAGTGTGGATGGAGGGGGAATAGCCAAAAATCCTAAACATTGGCTCTGAAAGTGATTTTTATCAACAATCCAACCTTCCCAAAAGCTCCAGTAGCTAGAATTTGTAAAAAATCATTCCATTTTAGGAATTTTTTCTAGCTTTTACACAAAGCAATCCCTTCTTCCATGCTAGCCAGCATGGAGCTAGTGTGGATGCAGCTGAAGGTTCATGGAGGATCACAAACACATCAAAACAATGCCAAATTGCCTTATACCTATCCTACAACCTTGTCAACACTTCTGAAAATGACCAAATTGCCTAAAAATAATAAAAAACTATAGAAAAATAATTCCCTAAAGTTATCCACATTGGTTCCATGATAACCAACATGGAGCCAGTGTGGAACAAGGGGGGTAAACCTAAAAACTCTCAAAATTATCAAATTTTGATCCTAAGCTTCAACCATCAATACCAGCAACCTTGGAAATGTGCATACATAACCGAAATTGATCAAAAATAGTCAAAAATTGATCCCTTTTGATCCTCCACACTAGATCCATGCTAGCCAATGTGGAACTAGGGGGAAGCTCATAAAACCACTTACAAACCTTAGAAATATCCTAGTTTTAACTCTAAACCATAACCCTTAACACCAAAAACCTTGGAAGCTAACATGCATGGTTAGTTGTGGTCAAAACTAGCCTAGATATAAAATTTATGATCCATCCACACTAGGAACCCCCTCTTCCATGGTAGCTAGCATGGAGCCACCATAAATGAGTTGCCTTTTTTCCTCCAATAGCAAATTAACATTCCAGGAGACCAACAACCTACACCGGAGAAAGCTTAAGACCTTGTAGCCTCAAGTTAATGCTTTTTAGATCCTATTTTATCCCTTAAATCTCATCAACTCTCATCCTCCACACCAGACCAACCCTCCTAGTGTGGATCAAGGGGGGGATAACCTTGCATGACCTTAAACAGCCCCTAAACTTAGCCAAAATTAGCCAAAAACTTGATACATCATAATTTGTAGCCCTAAGAGCCTAGAAACCTAGTTGATTTATTCCCTAGACCACACTAAGACCAAATAGTAAGAGCACCCCCTCTACTCCTACTGGCTCCATGCTGGTGAGCATGGATCCAATTTGGACACTACCCCAAACCAAATATAACCCTATAAAGCCATCCAAAATGGCCTTATAATGCAACTAGAGGACACACCACTACTAGATCTTAGTCCCTAATGTCCATCCAATACTGTTTGATCTTGTTTTAATCTAGATTTAGATTCTCTATGCTAAGCCCCTTCCATCCACATTGGCCAGCATGGAGACAAGGGAGTGTAACTTCAAGACTTTCTTTTTGGCCTTTTTTGACCTCCATAATGATCAAGTTTGACAAATCTAGCCCTATGCTACCTTGGGAAGGCCATAAAACCCCAAATTTGATCCTCTTGATTGCATGCAACATAATTCCATTAGCCTCCATGCTAGCTCCATGCTAGCCAGTGTGGAAGACACTTTTAGGCTCTAAAGGGAGGTTCTAGGGGTTGAAACTGATGCTAAGGCTAGCCCATTCCCTTCCCCAATCAGCTGCGCTAACATGCAAGCCATCAAAAGTTGAAAAGATGCCAAAATAAGCCTAGGAAACTATTTGAATGTTCCATCCATGCTAGGATTACCCCTTCCATGTTGGCCTACATGAAGCCAGCATGGATCTAGTGTGAATGCTCTAAAACCCTTGTTTTTTTAGTCCAAATAGCCCAAAAACTTAATACCCAAACTTATCCAATAGCCTTATAGCCTTAAACCATGGCCCACCAAGGCCTAAAACTAGTAAAATATAATCCTTTTTAACTATGTTTTGATCAAGATTCACTATAGGTATCCCACTTTATCTCATTTAGCCTTGTTTCGTCATATTATGATCTATTTTGGCCATTGTTGTATTGTTGACCTTATTTGGCCTCAATACTACCTCTATCTTAATGTATTAGCCATATTCTCTACATTATGGCCATGTATAGCCTTGTTTAACCTTTGATTAGTATTGAATTACGGGGTTTAACCTTCCCTAACCACCATTTAGCACCATCTAACCATGGCCCGCTAAGGCCTAAAACTAGCCTCATGACCTACTAAGGCCTTAACCTGGTAAGCTTATGGCCTCAGTTGACCTTGTTTTACCTTGTTATTCTTGATTTAGCCTTATTTAGCCTTTTCTTGGCCTTTTTTTCATCTTATTGGTTTCTCTCTATCTATTATAACCTTATACAATCTTATTTCCTTATGTCTACATTTTATAGCATTAATTTGCATAATTTTATAACATTTTGACATTATTTACTTATCTTTACCCATGTGCCACTAAATGTGCTTATGGTTGACATGCAACACTAGAGTATGAGTACCTAGGAGCATATTAGTTTGCCTTTGAGCCTAACAGGGCCTTATGATGATGTAGAAAGTTGCATCGACGTTGATTACCTAGATCTTAAGACTGAGAGTCTTGTCAACCACATAGCCTTAATAGAGAAACCTTTAGAATGGCCTGAGAACCTAGTTAAAACCTTTGACATAGAGGCTAGTGACATTAATAAGACTCTAATGGAGGTTCCTATCATGTGATATAGTGGTGAGGAGAAAAACCTAAAACTAAGTTCCTCATTAGAACCTCAATAGGCTTAAGATGTTATCAAAGTCCTACAAGACAACATCAAGGCCTTCACTTGGTCATATGAAGATATGCCAAGTCTAGATCTATACTTAGTACAGCATAACATCATACTTAACCCTAGCATTAGACCAATTAAGCAAAAATTTTGCAAGGTTAGACTTAATCTAACCCTAGCAGTCTATGATGAAATCACAAAATTCTACCAAGCTGGCTTTATTAGGGTTGTTGACTATGCAGAATGGGTTTCCAACATAGTGGTAGTCCCTATGAAGAATGGGAGTATCTATATTTGCATTGATTTCTAAGACCTAAATAAGGCAACCATTAAGGANGAATGGGAGTATCTATATTTGCATCGATTTCTGAGACCTAAATAAGGCAACCATTAAGGATATCTTTCCTTTCCCTAGTATTGATCAACTTATTGATAGTACAATTGAACATGCCTTATTATCCTATATGGATGGGTTCTCGAGATATAACTAGATTAGGATCAACCCAGAGCACGAACTTAGTATGACCTATATGAATCCTTGGAATACCTTTTGCTATACCATGATGTCCTTTGGCCTTAAGAACACAAGAGCAACCTACCAATGAGCAATGATGTATATCTTTAATGATTACATGCTAGTTTTTCTCAATGATTATGTAAACGATATAGCTATTAAGTTCCATGTGGCTGATGACCATGCTAATGACCTAGATCATGTACTTAAATGATGCTTGAAGTATGAACTTAGGTTCAATCCCAAGAAGTGTGTCTTTAGCATCAAGACCAGTAAGATACTTGGCTTTCTAGTATTTGAATCAAGGATACGTGTCGATCCTAATAAGGTTATGATCATATCCCAATTAACATCACCTACTAACCTTAAGAATATTCAAGGATTACAAGGTAGATTGCAATTCATCCATAGGTTTATCAATAGGCTTACAAATATGTTACAACCCATACAACACTTGCTTAAAAATGGGTTTAGTATGAGTGGACCACTTAATGTCAAGAGGCATTTAAAAACCTTAAGCAAGAGTTGGCACAACTATCAAAGGTCTATCCTACACAAGAGGATAATCCTTTTTATATTTACCATGCTATTTTCAACACGTCCATTGTCTCTCTACCCTATTAGAAATGTGACAATGGAGTAGAGATGCCAGTATACTCCTTGTCCATGCATTAGTTGCCCATGAGACATGATACGCTGAAGTGGAGAAGTATTGTCTAGCACTAGTCTTCTTATTGAAGAAGTGGAGACACTACCTCTTTAGAAGCTAGGTCAATGTTATTTGCAAAGGCAATGTACTTAGAGCCATAACAATCAACATCTATGAGAGTATTCATAGAGCATGATCAAAGGTAATAACTATGGAGTTTGACCTTCATTACATTTCTTAATCCTCAATGAAAGGTCAAGCTATATCCATGCAACTCACTATTTCACCTATTGATGACCAAGCAACCATAGATCCTAAGTTTCCTTATGAGCATTTCAACACCATTAGCCAAGTTCCTGAGGGTTATGAGGCAATCATGCACTTTGACAAAGCTTTAACCACCCATGGGGTTAGTGCCATTACCATCATAACATTTCCATATGGTGAAATATAACCCTTCACCTATCATTTTATGTTTTCATGTACCAACAGCATAGTGCAGTATGTGGTCTTTATCTGATGGATGATGGTAGCATATGGCTTAGAAATCAAGTGATTAATGATCAAAGGTAATTCACAACTTGTGGTCAACCAAGTAACTGAGGTTTATGCATGCAAAGTCAAACATCTACAACCTTACTGTGACTTAGGGAAGCAATTTTTACAACAATTTATAGATGTTGATATATAACACATACCCTAAAATGAAAATGTCATAGCTACCATAATTGCAATGCTATCCCTTAGTGTGATTCCAGATGTGTTTAGTAAGTTTCCCACCTTGACTATGGACTATGCTATTCCCATCATGTAGAGCACTAAGGATACCCTTGTGGCTATAGTGCATATTGCTCCTACCAAGGAGTGGTATGACGATATCAAATTTTACCTGATGCATGGTGAATCTTCACAAGGCCATCATCAACTTACTCAAGAACATGTTCAGCAATAACAAGTGCAAATGGCATGAGCAGCTTGTCCATGCACTTTGGACCTATTAAACAACCTACCATACAACAACTAGTATACCAACTTATAGCCTATTTTATGGTTCTAAAATCATTTTGCCTCTTGAATTATAGATTCCATCACTCTGAGTTGTCATGATTGACTTCATTAACGATGAACAAAGTAAGGAATTGCAAACTGTAGAACTAGACATGATTGAGGAGTAGCAGGTACAAACACTTACTCACATTGACCAGTATCAAGAGATGAAAAAATGGTAGCACCACCATAACTTGACCAACTGGAAGATCAAGGAAGGTGACCTGGTCCTCAAAGCCATCCATGAGCATGTGAATAAATTCTCAACTAACTAGGAAGGGCCCTTCCTAGTCACTAGAGCCTATGGTAACAAAGCATTTAGGATTGTGGACATGGATGGCAATGACTTGGCTAATCTAGTTAATCATTCCTATCTAAAGCCATATTACATGTAGCCTACAATGACCTTCATAGCCAACATCAAGCAAGCCTACATGAACCTTTCGATGGCCTACCAAGGTCTTAAACTGGAACCATGGTCTATTATGATTTTAAATTGGCAACATGTTCTACCAAGGCCTTAAATTGGTACCATGGCCTACCATGACCTTAAACTAGCAACTTTGGTATCCTAGGTATCTCTCAATTTGTTTGTCATCTCATTATGCTATGTGGCCTATATGCATTTTCATGTTATAACATGCTCTATTTTCTTGGTTTTCTTGTCATCTTGGAATTGTGTTCGTAGGAGGGAGCCTAAAGCCATTGTAACGATGCAATTCATTATGATAACAAGTCACCACATGACCTTGATATGCATAATTTGGTGAGTTTGTCTTGTTGTGTCAAGATTACTTGTACATTTTCCCTCCATCTAGCACCACACCTTGAGCACAATCCTATAGCCTAATTGGGACATTCCATACATTGAGCAACAATGTTGACCAATGTCTAACATTCATGCATTTATGGCCATATGAAATCCTTTCGTCATGCTCCACATCTGAGCCCACTTGCATGTAACACATCTCATTCAATGGAAAATCATTAAGTCCATCAGACATAATACATCTTGTTTGATGGGAAAACCCCAAGTCTATTGAGTGTAACACAATCCACTTAATGAGAAAACTAGATCAAACCAAGCCTTGGCAAAGAAACCCAATGAAGGTTTCACCCCACAAAAAAGGAGGGGGATGCAAATTGCCAAGCCAAATTGCCAGTAAAGACCAATGGCTCCAAACATAAGGGAGGAGCCCAATGGCAAAAGAAACCTTGGAGCAAAGTGTTGGTTCATCAAACGCATTTGTCAAATGAACCTCACTTCTAAAACACAGAGTATACAACCTATGTTGCTTAATCTACATGTCATTTCCATGCTATATCCATGGTGTCAACACTTGGAATACATTATTAGCCTTCATGACCATTTTCCTATGACCTTATTGCCATTTCCTCATCATAACTTTACTCCATCATCATAAGCACTCTTCAACATGGTTTGACATGACTGGATCAAGCATGGAAAGGGAATGTTGGTGGTGGACCTACCATGGTGTTTTGTATTCTTTGTCAATGCCCCTCAGGTCAATCCTCTAGACACTAACAAATAGGAACCATTCAAACACCACCAAAATTTGCATGTTGTAACCACTTTTCATGATGTAGTTTTCAACCCATGAAAACCGAGGTACAACTTCATTGTAAACATGAAGATTATAATCCATGAGGGATAGTCTCATGTATCTCATACTTTTGGGACTGAAAAATTCCTCATAAGTGGTCAAAGCCTTATTTCCCAAGTGGAAAAGGTCATTTACTATTTATATTTGGGCTTGGTGGTCAAAATTCCTTTTGGTATGCCAAAAATAGCAATTTGATGGGTTTTATGAGGGGTATAGTACTTTCTACATTGGAAATACATGTATGGGAGGTGTTGTTCATCTTACCCCAACATAGAGAGTTAGATCTTAGCTAACCCTAGCATGTAGGGGTACAATCCACCTACTCCTTGTGTGAAGGATGTGGTAGTCATCATGCACAGTGTGGAGGGTGGCTTGACCTTCTCCCTCTAGTGTTGAGTTCCATCCACCCAACGTTGATGCACCTTCCCCTAGCATAGAAGCAAAAGCAACCAAATTTCAACACTCCATTGACCATGCACTCCAGCAAGGATGGCAAAAGGCTCTACATGTAAGAACAAAGCTAGCATGGATGGTATGCCCCTATTACTATTTTTGATAAATAGAATGACCATGGGGGTTGGCACTT
>MNCI01004706.1:309450-340272 GCA_015680685.1 Gnetum montanum
TAGTAATTTGCACCTAAATTATAGCCATTTTGCAACCCAATCCATGGCCCAAAACCTATAAAAACTAATCCCAAACACCATTTTGAGGTTTCACACTTTAGCATTTTTAGGCATTTGGCAATGTTGGCATCAAATAGCTCTTGAATATTTGTAGAAATGCAACTTCTTAGAGCCTTCCAATGTGGATCCCCTATGGCCCTATTACCCCTAATTACCCCCCTTGGGATTGGTGAACTTTGGGCTTCCATGCTACACTCCTAGCATAGAGCATTCTGGTAACCTACATCCTTCACACTTCTCAATTCCCAGTAGTAGTCAACATTGCAGATCTAGAGTAGCATCAAAGGATGTTAGGTAACATCAAAAGTGACAAAGCATTTGGATCATGGAGTGAATTACATCAGCTTCAATGGACTCTAAACCCCCATCCAAGTGAACCCCCCTTTGCTCTCCTATGGGAACATCTTGTACACATCCCTCAAACTCATTCTTTATGCTTGTTTAAGAAAGTTTAAAGTTTTAGTCTTATGTGCAATTTGTATTTTCTTTTGGTTATTTATATTTGCATTCTTCTTATTGTGTTATTCATTTTTTCATCCTCTAAGTCCCTAGGTGATTTGCTGGACCATCCAGAGCAGCTTGAATCTTATATTCTGGAGGCCCTTGGGATTCTAGGTTGAGGCTACTACATTGAGACTTTCAATTTTCCAGCAATCAAATTTTTTAATTGCAACAAAAACATGAATGGAATAAGCAAGCTAATGTAGAGGATGCCAACATAAGTCCTCAATATCATAAGGATGTCAAGAATTTTGAATGTAACATTTAATATTCTAATGTTATTGAAGCCCATATGTAAGAAAGCATGAAAATGAAAAAGACTTTGGCAGATCTTGCTAATGTTGTTAACAAGGTTTGGGATGTGCTAAGTCAAAAGATAACTTCAAGTTTCAAGGATTTGAAAAACAAATTTGTTGAAATAGCTATTCAAAATCAAAGAGGTAAGAGGTCTTATCATGATCAAATTTCCTATCTTTGTGGACCATTTCTTCAACCACAACTTCAACAAGGGATGAAACCTAATTCTTAGAGTGTTCCCTCTACATCACAATAATCTTTTTCATGTCATTTTCCTTCCTATCATAAAACTCAATAGCCTATGAATCAAATACCTAATGTAATATCCCACCAATATTTGCCATATCCACCACAACTGTCTTAGTGGCCCCAAGTTCAACAATGTCCATCATGACTTTCTGTATCATTATAGGAGGAAATTTTAAATCATCCATAATGGGGATACATTTAGTTCCTTAATGCAAGGTACTACCATCATTTTCCATCATCATTGATGAGACGTCATTTGGGACAACCACGATATCGCGTACGCAATATCGCATGCTCAATCGCGATATTGAGTACACGATATCGCAGCTCGTCGCCAGTTCTATAAATAAGAGGCAGCTTTCCTAGTTTTAGGCACTTATATTTAGACCCTTAGCTAGACTCTTGTAGTTTTATCATTCCAGAGTTAGAATATTTCCCAGTGTATGCCCGCAGTGTGGTGAATGTAATTGTACAGAATCCTTATTCAAGTGTGACGTACTTGGACATGCACATGACCAGAAATAAAGATCAAGATTACTTCATCATTGCAGCATTCACTTAGTTTAATTATTTAATCAATTTTTATTTACTACTTTCCTAGTTAATCTCTCTCACCCTTAAACTCACGTTAAAACACGGAATGAATGCGACTTAATTACGAGCATTTAAGTGTGACTACTTGGCAACCTAGTAGCATACCTAGGATCTGTGCTTGGTAATCCTATTGGTAGTTGTGCATGAAGTCCAAGATGTGTACGAATAATCAAGGAATGGATGCTCATCGCACTTAGGCTAGATTAGATCCTCCTACCCTCTCTCTCCTAGATTAGTTAATATTGCTTTCTATTTCCTTCAGGAGTAGCATTAGATTAGAAACCCATCATACACCTCACTCTGGACTAAACCATATGTGATAAAGCTAATACTAGTCTAGGTGGGAAGACAATGAACTGCAACCTAAGGCTAACTATCTAGATGCCACAACTAGTCCAGCTGTGGAGTTCCATTGGATCGCATGTGTAACGCTTGTATTCGTATGATTGAGTGTAGGGGTACCTCGCCACTCATCATTGGCGCCACTACTGGGGATGGTGCTAGTTATCTAGATTAGTTATATCATACAAGGTCGCTGTAAAGGACTTAACGATATATCTCTTAGGAAGAAGAAATAATTATAAAAATTCACACATAAATTCAAACACAACTTCACAACAATGCCTCTCCTACAAGATTATAATAACGCCACACTTAGTGAGGAAGTTCATTGGAGAAACAACAAACTATATGACAATGAAGATTGGAGTACACAACCTGAAGTGGGGGTTTCTTATAAACATAAACAAAAGCAACGTCATCCCAACATACTAAGACATAACTTACAAGATGACGATGAATCCATACTAGCCACTACAAGCTTAACGAAAATACAAGAGGCTGTTCGAATCTCACGTAGGCATCATAAAGAGAGCTGTCTACCTAGGCTCAATTTAAACAACTTTCCTAAAATTTCAGGAGGCTATGACTTAGATCCGCATCAACACTTACAAGCCTTCTACAATTCCTGTGCATGGAACAACATTGATAATAGTTGGCAAAAACTCAAGCTCTTCCCTATGACACTCGTTGGCCAAGCAAAAGTATGGTATAGATCATTAAAACCAAATTCAATACGACATTGGTTAACAATGGTAGAACTATTTAATGAAAAATATCAAACCTACGCAAGAGTGTCAACCTTGAGGAAGCAAATCCACGAGTGAAAACAAGCACAACATGAACCCTTGGACATGGCCTTAGAAAGATATTATGCACTGTTAAATAACTGTCTAGGCCATGGGTTCTCCGAGGAAAGGCTAATGTACCATATCATTAATGGGCTACGTAATGCAACAAGAGAAACCCCTAGGGATGTATGCCCAAGGTCAACTATATGAACTATGAACCCATCAAGTCCAAGAACTTATTAAATGGGTAGCAAAAGAAGAAGGAGAATTAGCTAGATAGAAGAGTATTGAAAAACATTAATGGGACCAAAATATTAACTCAAAAAAGGTCCATGATCATAAAAAGGAGAAATCAACCAATCTCAAGGTGGAAACATCATCTTTGCCAACACAACAAATGTTAGAAGAGGTTGAGGCAAAGATCAACAAGATTTTGGAATGGACTGTAATGACGAAAAATGTCGGCAGCTGGAAAATACCAAACAAATTCCATGTACATAGTTCTAACCACGGATCCGTGCGAGGGCTATGCTGGAAAACTGAATCCGTGGCACCCTGAACGGTCTTGTCGATCAAACAGGGACTTACTAATCAGTAAACTGATGAATTTCTTGTGAAAATGATCTGATTCGAGGAATCGCCAAAACGAGGGGAAAACGATGTAGGATGAATTGCAACGATGATAATTCTAAACACGATAAGAGGAGGCTGACATAAGAGAAAACACATAGTTTCAAGATCTACGCTTTGACTTGAAAAATGTATATTTTGTATATCTCGTTACACTGGGGAGACCCCGATTACTGGGTGTAAAGAAAGCACAAAACAACAAGAAAACTGTCCAAACAGAAGTCCGATCTACCTCGTGGGCTAAAGCCGGGATGCAAGGAAGGTCAAGCTTTGATGTCTACCGATCAACTGTTTCTAACCAATAGAGTCTTCCCCAGCAGAACGATTACTCCTGCCGCCAGTGCTCAAAGCGAACTGTGCTCTGTTTCTGCCGTAAGATGATGCTGTCGACAATTGCCAAAGCGCTACTCTCTATATCTCTGCTCAAAACTGATAAGTGCTCCAGTGCTCAGAAAAAAAATGCCTTTGCTTCTCTGATTTTCCAACCCCTATATCTTTGTCAACTGGGGTATTTATAGGCTACGACGTCCTGTGGAGAAGGTGCAACCCTGATGACGTGTGTCCCGAATGTTTCGGGTACTATTGGTTCGACCATTTTTGTGTCAAACTTCATGACTACCCACAATACGCTCGTTCGCGTATTGTGCGTGTGAAGAAGAGGTGCACATTGGGCATGTTTCAACTGTCTTTGGGTTAAATTACGCTCATTCACGCTGTGTTGCGTGCACGAGCGTAACACAACAGGGAAACANCCTAAGTCTTTTGTTCAAGGCTAGGTTTACGCTCTGATACGCATAGCAGTGTAATAAGCTCCAGAACAGTCAAAGGCAAAGTCTAAGGAATGTGATTGCTCATCATACGCTCTTCACGCAACGCAGCGTATCATAGCGTATTGCGTCGCCAAGCTAAACATTGTTTTACGCTTCGTTACGTGCGGCTGCATGAGCGAGCGTAAAACAGCCTGAATCCATTGTTTCCCTGTTGTGTTACGCTCGTGCACGCAACACAGCGTGAATGAGCGTAATTTAACCCAAAGACAGTTGAAACATGCCCAATGTGCACCTCTTCTTCACACGCACAATACGCGAACGAGCGTATTGTGGGTAGTCATGAAGTTTGACACAAAAATGGTCGAACCAATAGTACCCGAAACATTCGGGACACACGTCATCNCTGGATAAGGAAAATAAGAGCTTAATTGCCAATCATACATATGAATGCAATGTATGCCTATACGATCACCCCAAGGGCCAATGCCCAATACTATTACATTTACATGAGCATTAGGGAAACACGTTACATCTAGAGTTCGTACAAAGATACTGTGTTCGATCACAGTGGCAACAATCCCAGTCATGGGGGAGACCACCCTTATACCGAAGACACCCTTCATACCATCTAAATCCAAATGCTTATCTTGTTCAACATCCTATTTCTCCAATTGGGCCAACATTCTCTATCTCACCACTGTACCATTCTCCTTAATACTATCATCCCATGCCTTCAACACAACCACCACCTTGTGCACCTTATACTCCTCCTAACTTTCAACATTCTCATCCTTTCCCTCCTTCCACATTGCCACCAACTGTTCCCAAGGTGTCTGCACCACTGCAACAACCCACGAATGTCACTTGTGCTACTACTGTCAACAATAGTGAGAGGCCTCCACAACATCCAAAGCATCCCTTCTTTAAACATAACCGTAATAAGGGACAACACAATTCCGAGGCCACCATACCCTCCAACCTAGCACAAGTCCCACACTGTGGTGCATCCTCATCTTTGAATCCAACACCTCATGTTACCTCATCAGGGCCACCAATTAAGACTCCAACAACCATACGACCCAATGAACGTGACCATGGGAGGCATCATCCCAATCCTTGCATACCATCTAATGGTCCCAAATGTCATAGTGGGTCAACTCGCTATCCGAGAACTACATTGTATAAATTGCCCCACTATGCTTCCTATAACCAAGTGTGTGAACCTCGATGGGGTGAGCATGATCGGGCCCCAACATTTCCAACATGCAAGGATCCTCATCTTCCATTTATTAATCCTTTCCATCCTCAACCGATTACTTATGGGGGATACCCCCCATTCTAGTAACTAGAAGGATTAATAACCATTTTTCAATTTCTTTGACTTTACAACTTTTTGTTTTTCAATTTTTCAATTTTTCAAATTTTTCAAATTTCTTGTTTTATCTTTTTATCTTTTGTGTTTTTACATTTTTATAAGTAATCTCATCTATGAATAAAACACTCATGTGGATCATTGGTTGAGGTGTGTTCTATGTTATTAAGTCTTGAGCGCTCAATTATTTGGAACAGTGAGCCCATTACACTCACTCATCCATTCTACAAATAAGAGGGTCTGTTCAAGGGTACAGTGATATTCTTGACATTTTTAAAACTTAAAATTAATTTTATGATTCATTGTACCCGGAATGAAGAAGGATGGACCAAGAGAAAATGATTAGGGTGTGACATCAAGGGGACTTATGGATTCTCTTTGGTGACATCTGTGGGAGTTATCATGTGACATGGTTGTACTAAGATCCTTGTAGATCTAACAAAAAATGGGAGTAAGAGTAATTAAAAGGGCACTCAAAAATCCAATGTTGTTCTAAGGGTCCCACTGGAAAGACATGCACCCATTCCTAAAGGTTGGCGGCTTCTTTGGATTTAGTATTCAAAAGAAAAAAAAGAGAGAAAAAGAAAAAGAAAAGAAAAGAAAAGTGTGACAAAATAAAAGTCACTCCTTCCTTGAATAAAATGCCAAGTGATCATACTCCTTGTTGTTATGGTACTCTCATAGTTACTCATCATGCGATGTCACTGATTAGAGGAATGGACTTGGTCCTAATCTTGGAACGACGAGTTAATGACACCTTAATCATGCTTTACACGCAGGATTCACTGTGCCCTAGGTCAGTTACCTCATGTTCCAATCTCTATGATCCCTTCTATACTTCATCTCATCTCACTGTTTGTGTAATTATAGCTCATTTCCTGTGTAGCATAGAATTCTCACCTCATTCTGGTGATATTTACATGTGTGTGTTTTGTGGAACTAGTGTGGATTACATTTAACCCTTCTAGTGCCCACAAACACTTTAAGTGTGGTTACACAAGGGCATTATAGGTTGAAACCTACTTTGGGGAGGATCCACTTGTGTAATCTTTTGTGATTCTCACTTATGACATAGCTCACACACACCATTTCTTACCCTCAGCATAAATTTTCATAACGTTCTTTCCCTACCATTATCACTCTGAATTTCAATGTTCCTATGCACCATTACATAGCCTTTTTCTCCCATCTGAGGTTTTATTGATAAAATCCACACCATCATCATCAATTGTGCCTTTCAAAGTAATGGAATTGCCCTATAGCCCTTGATAATAGCCCAATGTCCTCAATTCACAATGTTGATTTCAAAACAATCCTTAAAAAATTTGGTATTCTTGTGGTGCACTATGTCCCTAGGGCCGTGATATCACGTATGCGATATCACGGCCGACGTGATATTGCGTACGTGATGTACCGTACACGATATTGCGTCCCTGCCGCCTATAAATAGGTGACACCCCTGCAATACTTAGCATCATTTTTTCCATTCACACGGGAGAGTTTTTGAATTTTTTTCTCTACAACTTGTGATTGAGCAACCCTTGCTTTTCTAGCCATATCTTGCTCACTAGTACTCCAATTTTAATTCCGTTTGAACCTGCTTGAACCCAGAGTGTTCAACTTAGTTTTGGGGAGGGACATCTACCAAAAAGTGCCTAACTTTTTTGAAATTTATNTCTGGGGGAGGGACATCTACCAAAAAGTGCCTAAATTTTTTGAAATTTATCATCACCCAAAGGACATCATTTAGGGTAATTAACTATAACACTTAGAATAATTGTGCCTAAAAATCATTTAATCCTTAGGCATACCAAAAAACTAAAATGGGAAACCACCTAAGTCACAGGACTCATTATTGTAGTTTTTAGGTAATATCACACATGATAACATAAGATCATTAATTAAGGTAGGCAGTAAGGTATAACTTAACTTCAAAAACAACCTTACTAACACTTGACCCCATGTGATTGCAGATGGCCCTAAAACATGGACAATAGGAAGGTCCTTCTCAAGGTGGAAACAAACGATCTCGGAGAGGTGGAAAATGAGATCCTACCAAACAACATGCAGAATAGGAGGAACAATCATTTAGCATCCATCAAGAGAATCCTCCTACCGTACGGTCTGGGTAGGTAGAAGGAGGAGCTACTGCAGTACTTGAACGGGGACAACAACTCACGTTGCCCCAAGATTGTGTTCAGGCCATCCATGAGAAGTCCACATTCACTACGATGATTATGGAATTGAACTTTGAATCATTTGTAGAGTTCACTCCTGAGGCCATTAGGGATCACCTCAAAGGATCTCCCTTATGGCCTATCCTCTCTGAAAGTGGTGCCTGGTACCTAGGTGAGACGTACCAATTTTGGCACAATAGGGAGCAAGGCACCATGGTCAATATTTGTGGTGTGATAGTTCACTTCTCCATGCAGGCCATTTCATAGGTGTTAAACCTTCCAAATACAGGGCTCAAAGTTGCTCAATTATCCATCCGTTCTGACCCCGATGTGCAAAAGGATTGGTTGGAGAAGGCTTATGGCAGAGATAAAGCATTTGGTGAGTTGACAATGGAAGAGAGGATTTATTTTAAAATTGGAACATATCACCTCTTCCCCACAAAGGGCCTAAGAAGAATATCAACGTATGTGGCTAGAGGATGTGCAGTGTTGATGGGAAAGGTTAACGCTAACCTGCCCCATCTATATTTGACAAAGATCCTGAGGTGGTTCAAGGAACGAAATATAGGGAAGATGGTGTTGCCTTTCCCTTGTCTTATCAGAAAGCTTTACCAACATGTTGGTATTTGGGGGTACACCAATGATGTCCTCCAAAAAGCCCAAACCACTTCATATGCTGAATTGCTAAAGGCGCCAGCTCCAAGGAAAAGCACTGGCGAAGAGTTGGAACTAGAACAACAAGAAGAACAAATGGCTGGACCAACTGCAACTCAACTTTTAGGACCCAGCCAACCTCCAAGCATGGGTCCCAGCTAACAACAGGAAGCAGGGGCTAGCACAAGCCAAGATCAGCCGCAACCACCACAAGACTACAGAACGTCGATGAGCCATCTTAGGGCCATCACTGAGACGGTCAGTTGGGGAAGTCATGATGATGCAAACCTCTTCTACATCATCGATGATGTCATTCAGCCTACTATTTTGTTGAATCGCATAAGGGGGAAGTATCCATTCACACAGGAGGAGGGGAAAGTAGATGATCACAACAAATCTCAAGAAACACGACATCTTTTCAGGTGCAATTAGAGACTGGTGAAGGGGCCACTGTGGTGGTCATGCAACACCAGAATGCCGCGAGAGCTACAAAAGTGGTCATGGACCATATTAAAGAATCCTTCAACGTACTATTGTGCCACTGGTAAACTTCACCAAAGCACGGGATGCTCAAACTTTGGCGAGAACCTCAATGACTCCTGCGGAACATGAGGATGCACTTGATCGATTGCTCCAAATAGGGCAAGTAATTATGTCCCTATTTGACATCCCTCAGGATGTTACGGCAATTCAGTCAAGCCTCATTTTCAAAAGGGAAAGTTGGTCTTAACAGAAGTGAGGGTCGAGCATGCTAAAGCCGAAGTGCAGAAATTGCAAGAGAAGCTTGCGGCACTACAAGTAGCACAACGGGATCCTCTGCAATTTGTTCCCGCAGACTAGCTAGATAATTTTAGAACTGAGCAGCTAACCAAGCTAATAGTGGAGAATAAAAGGGTGGCTAATGAAAAAGAGAAGGCCATTTGGGATGCCTCCACAGCACAAGCGCAAACTCATGCACATCTTAAGGCACTCAAGGCCTTACAAGAAGAAAACAAGAAGCTAGTTGCAGACAACCTTCGGTTGACCACTGTAGAAAAGCAAAAGAACTTTCTTGATGAACACTTTCATCAATTATGAGAACAATTCATCTATGTCAATCGAGACGTAAGCAGTTTAGTTAGAGAAAATTGAACCCTCTCGATGGAGGAGGTACGCATCATTCGTCAACAGTCAGCTATTGAGATAAGCGCATGGAGAAATGAGGATAAACGACATGAGAAGCTAAAGGAGCACTTCTGCGATCAAGTGGGGATGTATAAACAGATCCTTGAAAAGGAAATCCATATGGCCAAGGCTCAAATCAACACTATTAGTGCTTAACACACTGACTGGTGGGCCATATTGGACACATACGCACTCACCCACCAAGCGGAAGTTAAGAACCAGGACCTATAGATTTAGGATTTAATAGAGTACATGGAGTTGGCAAATCTAAGGTATGCCAACCTTGCCATGTTAATGGTAGGGTGCTCGAGGATAGAGCTCGAGTAGTAGGTAGCAACCACCCACATCAAATATGAAGTAGAATTTGCAGAATGTAAGAAGCTGTTGGAAAAAATGGAGGTTGCAAATTCTGAACTTGAGGTGGTGAAAGCTAGCTACTAGGGATAGAAATATGTCACAACAAACTTGGCATGATGGCTAGCAGACTTTCATGAGTACAAGGATAAAGCCAGAGCCTATGAGGAGGAACGACACGTGTTTGCCGCTTGGTATGTCAAGGCCAATCAAATGTTTCCGCAACTACCCTGTCCATGGGAGGTGCCGACTTTGTCAAATGTTGGAACATTAGCATGGATGGCACAAGACCCTCAAACCAAAGAGGAGAAGCTCTTGGCCATACTTCAATGTCATCAAGCCTCAAAGCCTGGAGCACAAGATAAAGGGAAAGTACTAATGGAGGAGCCACCGCCATCAGGAACTACATGAGTTCNAAAAGTACTAATGGAGGAGCCACCGCCATCAGGAACTACATGAGTTCCAAAATTTTTGTAGTTGTAGCACTTTTTTGTGTTGTGTCTTTATTTTTTTTCCTCCCACACTATGGCATCATCCCATTTTTCCATCTAATAATCCCATACCTATCCACTTTCTAATCATTGTAACTCGAGGATGAGTTTTCATTCAGTTGTGGGGGTATGATGAGACATCATTTGGGGCAACCGCAATATCGCGTACGCGATATCGCAGCCCACCGCCAGTTCTATAAATAAGAGGCGGCTTTCCTAGTTTTAGGCACTTAGATTTAGACCCTTAGCTAGACTCTTGCAGTTTTATCATTCCAAAGTTAGAATATCTCCCAGTGTATGCCCGTAGTATGGTGAATGTAATTTTACAGCATCCTTATTCGAGTGTGACGTACTTGGACACGCACATGACCAGAAATAAGGATCAAGATTACTTCATCATTGTAGCATTCACTTAGTTTAGTTATTTAATCAATTGTTATTTACTACTTTCCTAGTTAATCTCTCTCACCCTTAAACTCATGTTAAAACATCGAATGAGTACAACTTGATTACGAGCATTTAAGTGTGACTACTTGGCAACCCAATAGCGTACCTAGGATCTACACTTGGTAATCCCAATGGTAGTCGTGCACGAAGTTGAAGATGTGTACGGATAATCAAGGAATGGATGCTCATCACACTTAGGCTAGATTAGATCCTCCTACCCTCTCTCTTCTAGATTAGTTAATATTACTTTCTATTGCCTTCAGGAGTAGCATTAGATTAGAAACCCATCATACACCTAGATCTGTACTAAGCCATATGTGACAAAGCTAATACTAGTCTAGGTGGGAAGACAGCAAACTGCGACCTAAGGCTAACTGTCTAGATGCCACAACTAGTCCGTCTACAGAGTTCGACCGGATCATGCATGTAACACTCGTATTCGTATGGTTGAGCGTAGGGGTATCTCACCACTCATCAATCATATACTATTGGTCAATACCATAATAATCATGTTTCTCCCATGGCAAGAAATTCATCACCTCATAGATGAAAGTATTTTCGTAATAGGAAGAACACAATTATCTATGAGGTTTCATGCCCATACCCTTTCTCATCATTATCTTAAAAGAAATGGGACCAAGAAGAATATTCTTCTAAAGAATAATTTCAAAACCTAAGGTGCTACAAAGCATATCAATCACCTTCTCATCCATTAAATGATGTTGATTAGAAAGCAAGTTGTTAGGTACCAACCTTGAACTTAGCCACAAGGATGAAATCTTCCACATAATGGCTTCAATGGTAGTGTATGGTTTGTTTTCTTAGTGTATTTTTTATACATATTTTTTGAAACTAACAATATATCATTCTTTAATTTTCTTATTCTTTTGGTTTGATGTGATTTTTTAAGCATGTTTTTGAGCATACAGATCTATCAATTTTATTTTTTATATTTCTTTAGTGTGATTTTTTGCATGTATCTATTTTTGATATTAATGATTAATTAATTTTGATATTAATAATTTTTAAGTGTATTTTTTGTGTACATGGGAAGATCAATTAATGTGCTTTATGAATGCTCACACAATAAGCTAATGGGGGATGTGTGAGTTACAAATGTGATGATGATGCAAGAGTACTAAACAAGTCAAAAGTGAAGCCTTTATTGATGGAATGCCCATACCATAGAGTTAATCCACCCACTTTTCCTCTATCCATCATTAGTAAGCCAAGCTCAAATTCATTGGGAAGTTGAAACTCACACTATGAGTTGTTGAAGCTAATGCTACTAGAACCATGGGTAGGTGGTGGATCCACACCTTAGGATGTGAGCTCTAGAATCCTAGGGCAGTAATTTGGTACTATTAAGAAAAGGGCATATCATTGAGGATCCTTGTGATCATTAGATGGATCTAATTGGTATGATTGGACTAAGTTGCATGTGCTTTCCATGCCTAACCATCTTAGTCAAAATAGGTTTGTAATCTCATGAACCTATGTACTAAGGGATAAATTCTCATGTGCATGTAAGTCGAAGACTCTAGGTGGTAATATGACACTTCAATCATTTACATAATTTTCATGTACCATTCAAAAATCCTCTTCTCATGAAAAAAATGATAATGAATAAAAAAAATAATGAAAGGAAGTAAAGAGAAACATATGTATAAGAAAAAGGAAAAGAAAAGATGAAAAAATTAATGAAAAATAAAAAGAAAAAATAAAGAAAGAAAAAATAAGAAAAAATGAAGAGTTAATGGGAAAATGAAGAAGAGATAATGGGAAGAATAATATAATTTCAAGCTCTTTAGTGCACACAAATTGATATTTCTACCATCCTAGACCAATCATGTAATTGCTCAAGTAAGATCAAAATGAGTGGTTCAACCAATAATCATGTGAAATCTATCTCATCTTTAACTTATTTTCTAGAGCACTTGGCCTTCAAAATAATAGTCCAAGATAATCACTTATTGATCCCTACACATGGCCATGAAGGCCTAAAAGTCTCTCTCATAGTAAACTTTAGTAATATCAAATAATTCTTTTACCCAATTCTTAAATTCACTTTTTCCTAGAGTTAGAGATCATAATTTTTAACCTAAAACATGATCATATCTAGACCATGAGATTCTAATTTCTTGGTCATAGCATTGTAATCACTATTGGGATTGGGATCAATTACCATAGTTGCAGAAATCAATAAGAGGTTTTTGTTGAAGCCAAGTTTAGGGAATTAGTTATACATACATTCGTGGATGGAGGAAAACCAAATTGCAATATTAACTTCTAGATGATTTGTGACATGTTGTCCTAGTTCAGTTTCACCAATGATTAGACTATGAAACAATCAATACTAGATGACACTCATAGTGGTAGGTGTGACCTTGCACTTAGAAGGGGAGCTTGAAGATCTAGCCCTACTATGTGGACAAGTAATGGTGAAGGGATGCAATAATGAATCTCTTATGGGATGTAGGATGTGCTTACATTCTTCCATGAGCTAATTGAATGGTTGGCTAGTGATCTAGTGATGTTGTACTCTCACCTTTTCTCCCTTTTTCATCATTAATTCTCCATAGCTTCCTTTCCATTCTTGTGCATTGTTGTGATTGGCAGAAAGTTAATCAGGTAAAGTAGAGGATGAGATTTAGCTATCCAAGGGGATCGACTCACATTTGATGTTGATGTCTCACTAGTTTTTGGGAATCCATAGTTGTTCGATCAATGGGTTTTACAAGGGTAAGAAAGACAAGTTCCTGCTATGAGGAAGACCCACTTGTGAATCTTTGTGACTTGGCATTATTAGTGAGTGAGCTTAAGCTTATCTCCTAATGATGGTGGTGGTTGTATAACATAAAGCACTTGATTTGTATTCCACTTATGTGAGTATCGATTCTTCAAGCTTTTAGATTTTATTATGACAATCCCTTTTCACCTCATCTTACTTATATCTATTTCTTAACTTTTGGATAACCTATTTATCTCCTTTTTTATAACCCCTCTTTTTTCCTAGTCCTTGAATCATGGGAATGATAACATTTCACATTATGATATAAATCCCATAAGTTTGGATTTCCACCAAGATAATATCTTAATGTTTTCGTCTTCTTACTCTCTTTTGTGGCTTGTTTGATTTGATCCTTAGTTTTGGCAATCAAGTAGTGAAACTCTTGCAATTTTTTCATTTGAGAGATAGAATATTTTCCGAGTGCTCGCAACAGGAGGTCTAAGTGTCATTGGATCTTTATTCAAGCATTGATATACCTGAACACACCATTGTGTTGGAAATAAAGACGAACTCTTTGATTCATCCTTGCAACACTTGAGACTTTCTTTCTTATGCATTTATATATTTTGATTTCATGCAATTTACATTAATGTTATTCATGCAGCAATTAATTTTGATTAATTAAGCAACTCATTAAAATACACAAGCACGACCCCTTTGAACATACATGTGGCACTTGGTAGCTTAGAAACAGTTAGCATTTGATAACCCAGCAGTGTTTACATGAAGTTCAGGATGTGTCCGAGAAGTGGGGACAATTACTTGTGTTGGGCTAGATTAGACAATAGTTTACGTAGCACTTAATTACTCTCACTTTTATTCTTATTTTAGGTGATCAATTGATAACACACAAAATAATAAAAATCTTATGCCTCATTCACACTTAACCATACATTTGCATTTCACAAGTGGGACTGTGAAGACAAAAAACAAACAACATGAACTCACCATTTAGCTCTAGCGTACCTAGTAATTAAAGTCTACAGAATTCGACTGGATCACACATGAATGCCTGTGATTCGTATGGTTGGGCGTAGGGCTACCTCACTGCTCATCAACCTTCAAGAATAGCTATAAATATTTCACATGTCTACACCTTGTCCTTTTGGCTTCTTCCTATTTCATACAAGCATGTTAGGGGGATTCTATCCTTAGCCACCATCCCCTAGAACTTCTTTTAAGGTGGCTTATATTGTAACATAGCCATGGTCTATGTTGTACATTTGTAATTCCTCTGCATTGATCTTGTCATTTTTAGTTATTATTTTTGTGTCTTGGGTTTGAAAGCTATGAGACTAGCTTTACTTAGTTGTAGAGGAATGATGAGGCATCTAATGGTAATTTATAAGTCAATTGTAAGTTCTAGATTTGGGGAAGTACTTCATGTACCTTGTGTTTATAGTCTAGTGAGTTTAGTCAAGGTTCTTGATCTCCCAAGATGCACCCTAGCCTCCTATGTCACATGTTAAGGTTTTGTGCATGATACTAAACTCTTTGGAATAATTTTATCTTCATTTGAATGTCCTTTGATCCTCTTAACATGCTCCCTTAGGTTCTAGCTATCATCTAGAATTATTTGTGTAAACTGTGATTTAGGGGAGGGGGAGGGATGGCAGGCAAGATGTGTTGACTACCTTGCATCAATGTAGGGGTGTTGATACATCCACACTAGGCTTAGTTTGATCCTATTTTCCTATGGTACATCTATAATTAGCTTAGGCTACGTTGATTGACCTTCGTTAAGGCCTAGGCATTGACAAACCTCCTTCATTACATTGAAAAAACTATAAATACCTAGGTTAAGCTCTCATACATATCATATGTAATACTTTGATTTTATTTGAGCTTGTGGCATTCATTTTGTATGAAGACTCTTCCTCCCTTGGGTAAGTTAATTTCTTTCCTTATTATGTATATATTTTGAGTTGTCACTTCCACGAGTCTACATAGACTTTGTCAAAGTGCTACCTTGCTTCCATAGCCTAGAATCATTTGGTCGATGCAGAATCTAGTGTTGTGTAGTGAATAAAGATCATATTTTTTATTTATTGCACTATTTATGCCTTACACATTAAAATCATAAAAATATTTATTTAATTTATGTTGATCAAGTTGCAATGATTCATCCTTATCTAAGGAGATTACGACTATACAACATGGTGTTGGACCATTAAGGTTATGACTAAGAGCAATCTTTATTGAATTTCATGTGTGGTGTTGCACCTATCCTTAAGAGAGATTGCAACATAAGCATTGAGCTTGTCCCCAAGCGGGATTGTTATGCATGTGTGTTTATTATAATTTTTGTTTCTTTATAATTCTAAAATTCATAAAACTTATAAAATATAAAATCCTAAATATTTTTTATATTTCTTACCATGGGAACATGGACTCTCATTTGTATCATATGTATTATAATATATTTTATATTTTGGAAATATAATAACATACATAAGTGTTCTTAGCAATCTACTCAACATTGTCTTCAAATCTTATGACGATATCATACTACAATTTGTATGATAAATTCCATTGGTCAAAATCAGCAGAATTCCTATCAATGAAGCTCAAAGTTATAACATATCAATTTCTTTTAAGGAATTAATTAATTAATTAATTAAAAATAAATTAATAATTCTAACAACCTTCATTGAGCTATTAAGAAGGTGTTCCTCATTAACTTACACATGAGGACAACTCACGATAGTGATTCTTTAGGGTTAAGAAGAAAGGGAAAAAATAGAGCATCAGATTAAGGCATATATATATATAATCCATAGTATTTAGAATTAAAATCCATAATATAAAATACTATTAATTCAAATATTAAAACTTATGCTAACAAGTGGGATATAGGTAATGGTAAAGATTATTGTGATAAGGTCAATCATGACAGACAATATTATGGAAAATTTATGCCATCATGATGGTAAGTTGCTCATTTCTCAAGTCGATGACCTAGATTTGAGCCAAGGTACAAACAATCAAAGAGGTTAGCATTATGACTCTAGGTGATAATTCTTTTTTATGCCATCATTCTCTATTTGACTATTTATTATAGAAGTTGGTATTTTGCCAAATGTTTCTATTGCTACTTTAAATCCTTTTGTTATTTTAACTTCAAGCACATATGTTGAAACTAGTGTAAACATTGTTATGACTAAGATCATCCTTACTAATAATAACTAATTTTCCTCTTTTAATTTTTCAAAGCATTATTTGTAATGCTATATACTCAAGTAACATCCCTAAAATTGAAAAATTGTTTCTCTCCATGTTATTTTTCATGTTTTTTACATAATAATAATGATGTGTTAGCCTAGTGGTATGGATCTTGGCTTGGTAACTCTATGTCACAAGTTTAGTTCTACTAGGTAGCATTGAGTTATAACTTCTATAAATCTTGGGATATACCTATGTTTCAGTTATTTTGGGTTTCAACATCCATCTTTTATACTTAGTGTTAAGCATGTAATGTAGTATGAATTTTTTATTTAGAGCATGTGCATGAGGGGGAGGGGGGAAGCAAGGAGGGAAGGGAGGGAGAAGAGAACGGGTAAGGATGCGGGGAGGGGGGAGAGGGTGGGGAAGAGAGGATGTGGGATGAATCAGCAGGGGTATGGAGGGGTTGTTGAAACCCAAAATAAGTGAAACATAGGTACATCCTAATATTTATAAAAGTTTATAACTCAGTGCTACCTAGTAGAATTAAACCTATGACCTCAAGTTACTAGGCCAAGACCTATACAACTAAGCTAACGTATCATTATTTAATTTTTTTACTTATTATTAATATTATTTTTAGATTTGACATTCTCTAAAAATCCATAATAAAAATAAAAAAAAAAGCTAAAATTTATAGTAAGAATCTTCATTTAAAAACTCAAAGTTATGAGTTCAATTCTAATGAGGAAGACTAAGTTATAATGTTCTAACTAGGAATTTTTCTCTATTTGATTTTCTTTATTAGATTAGATATCTCTAGATTCTAAATTACCTCCAATTTCTTTAATTGATGCCAAAATTTCTGCTTCTTCCCTTGATGTGACATTTCCTATTAAATCTAGACTGGAGATTTACAAGCTAGTAAGTAAAAGTTTAAGATAGTTTCTTCTACTAATGTTGATCTAACTAAGACACTTGATTTTATTATCCTTGATGATGTATACAAGTCATTGATAGTTAATCTTACATCACAAAATGCATTCATTGAAATTTAAGGTTACCTTTCTTGTAATTGAAGTTTTTTCTTAAAGTTAAATGATGTGATGCAAAAACATGATATTCAAGTCATTCATGCCAAGTATTATTTTCATTTTTTCCACTTGTTGAGTTAGAAAATGCTTTAATGGTGCAACATGCCCTAAATATAGGATCATTTATACATAAGCATATAGTGTTGATCATTTGTAAATAGTCTCTAGATTTTGATGTCAAATTTTAAGAATGCTCTAAATTTCCATATTTTATCAAGTTATTTAATTTTTTCTAATATTTTAGAAATTTGAGCCAGAAATTATTAGTATTCTTGGTTTCATTAAGCATATAGAATCTATTTCCACATCATTTGGTTCTTGTAGATGTTTTTTTTTTGTTGCAATTAATCTTCTTAACTATAAAAAGGAATTGATCTTACAAGTAGGCAAGAAGACTTATATTTAGCTAATTACATATTATAATCTTCCTAATTCTTGCAACTATTGTCATCATGAAGGACATTTGTTTAATGCTTGTCCTTTTTTACTTAAGAAAAAATATGCTAACAAAAACAAAAAAGGTGTTGACATTAAGGAAAAGAAAAAAGTATATTGAAGCTAAGAATAGTAAAAAATAATCTAGAGTTGAATAAATAAAAACTCAAGATAATGTTAATGATAAGTATGATCAAATGACAATACAAAAACTAGAGAAGAGAAAAGCTTCTATGAATACTTTTACTACACAAAGTATTAATCAATTCAAATAGTTAGCATGTAAGATGTATACAAAGACTACTATCTACCCAAATATGATATCTTTTGTTGATAGATGGACTTAGAAGATTATAAATAGACTTAATATAAAGTCAATTATAATGCACATTATGTGCTAGTCTTTACTTTTGTACCTTCGTCTTATACAAAAGATGATATTTTGCCTAACCTTTCTATTATTACATTGAATCCTTTTCTTAATTAGTAAAAGCATAGATATTGAAAATTACATGAACATTGTTAAGACTCAAACCATCCTTGATGAGTAATGAGTAGTCCCTACACCCAACCATATGAATCACAAGCATGTTCTAGTGATCCAATCGAATTCTGTGGACTTAGTCCCTAAGCGTGCCTATGGACAAAAATGGTAACTTATGGAAATTTGATCATTGCCTTCTTAGCTCTCGCTTGTGTAGTCTCTCATGTATGGTTAAGTGTGAGTCAAGGCATATGATATTTATTTATATTTTATATTTTTATATATTCAATCCTGAGCATTGAAGTAAAGATAAATGATTGGTAAAATAACTAATTAACTATTATAAGTATTCAAGCTCACTTGTTGTACACATCCTAAACTTGTATCAATGCTACTAGGTTACCAAGGAACAATTACTCGGCATACTAAATCACCACTATTGGTGTAACCAAAAGTTAAACTGTATGCTTGAAGTGGTTGCACTTATGTGTTCATTACTAAAAGCATTAATTAATTAAAATAAGAATGTAAAGTACATTAATAACAAAGTGCATGAAAGAAAAATTAATCAATTATTAGGGCTACAAGGAATGCCAAGAATCTCATCTTTATTACTAGTCACATTAATGTGTTTAGGTATAAGAGGCTCAAATAGAGATCCATACAATTTCTTAGGTTTCTACTATGGGAACTTAGAAAATATTCTAACTCTAGGAAAAGAAAACTACAAGAGTTCAACTATAGCAATGACATAACATGCCATAAATGTGTTGTGTACATGCATTTATATAGCCTTGACATAACACTATGTTGATGCATCTTTTCATGCATCAACTAGGCTATGTTGATGGGGCTACATCGATAGGCTACGTTGATGCATGCCCATCAATGCAACCAACCATGATTCATCATACCCCCATGACTAAGTAAAAACTTGTCCTTGAGTGAAAAAAATTAGGATCAAGCTTCTTACAAAATTCAGAAGTTATGGGATTATTGACTAACTGACTAACTTTGAGTGCTGAATTATATAGAAGAACCAAAATTGGTATCTAGGATAACAAAATTAAAAACTCTTTTACAAAATTGACAACAAGAACTCTCTAATTGTCGAAGCTAAGGTGAAGTTCAAATAGTGCCAGGAGGTGAAGGCACTTGGAATGGTGAAGGACCTTCACTAGGCTCTAGTGCTTATTGTAGTGGCAATGGTTGAGGTTTTCCTGCTACAACTGCTACTTCTATCAGAAGACAAAAAGCATCTAGTAATGCCTTCATTTTCTCTTCTTTGCCTTATGGGTTGTATGCAATCCATGTAGCTTCATTGATGTGGGTTGGTATGGGAATGTCCCATGAACAAGGCATTGTTGGAAATAACTCCTTAATATTTACAAATCACATTGCAAATTATTTCTATTCAATGTTAAATGTCTTGACAAGGTTCTACAACTCATGGTAATTATTCATTCTTCTATCCAGGTCCTCAGCAACCAATTGTTAGGCTTTTGAGGACTTCAAGCTTTGCATTGGCTATCTCCAACTTTTGTTTAGTCTCTTTATGATGCTTGAATTCAATCTCATAGAGGAGGTACAAACTAGCTACTCATTTTTTAGTTTTGTCCCTAGCCTCCTTACAGTTAAGATAGCCAAGTTTTCATATTGAAGGTTGGAAAGCTCCATGTATATTATCATCTCTTCTATCTACAACTCCTTTAAGTAGATCTCAACCTTATTACATGCATTCAATCTATCAAAGATTGGCTGCCACATGTTGCCTCTTTTTTGAACTTGCTAGAGTGCCTTATTCATCTTTACCTTGGTCATTTGAATTTCTTTTTAGTTTACTTCCTTTAAGAGCCCCACTTAGTGTATGTAATGGTTTTTTCACCTTTTCAAACTTTAGGACATTATTTCTCCAAGTAGCTACCTTGATGGTTGTCTTTTGGGAAAGCACCCAAAATTCGTCCATAGAGAGATTTCTATTTTTCACTATCAACCTCCTTAAGTCAAGGTTCACCTTGGCTAGCTGCTCCTACTACTATCTCATAAATTTGACCATTTGACTCTTTTGCTCCTTAACATTCTACAGGCAGTGAATATCCTTGATGAGGACTAAGTTTCTCATGCAGACTTGAGCTAATTCCTTATCAATGTGGAAGGCTAATGCTTCTAATAAGGAGGCATCAAATACTGTCATCTTCTTTGCATTCTTAGCCTTTCCTAATTTTTGTTGAAGTTGCTATAAAGCTTCATCTCTATTGAGGCCCTAACTGAGAATGGTAAGGTTAGAGAGATGGATTCACAACTCTACAACTTCGATAGCCAACCAATGATTTTCAATAGTTGCTACCTGTAGTTGGGTGTTGGCGATGATGACCTTACCCTTCATCTCTAGTAGCTCCAACTAGGTTGCTGTAATCTCATTTGAGAGATCAAAGATCTCCAGAAGCAGTTACCTGGTTCCTACTAGCTGGTCCAACACTTCCTCATGTTGGGCTACACTTAGTCGATCACTTCCTACTCTTGCAAAAGATTACACATCTTTCAAAGTAGCAGTGTTTAGCATGGCTACCATAGGAACATTTAGAGCCTTGGCCACTCTATCAATCACCACTTCCACCATTGTCTCCTACCCATGATGGTACATCACCAAAATAGTCATCTCCTCACCTTCCTCCAAGTGCACCAAGAAATTTGTGACATTTCTAGAGATTTTAGGGAACTCTTGTTGTTGAGGGATGGACACTATAACTTTTCAGATGATTGGATTTATTCTCATGGACACCTATGTGTGTTGTGTAGAAAACAACAAGGTGATCTCCTCCAACCAGTTGATGATTTGGGTAACTTCATTAAGATGGCTCAATGTTGGATAGTAGACTAATGGCTCCTCACCACTTACCTCACCCTATTGTTGTTGCAATAGTTGCTCACAAAGTTTTTGGATTTTTTCAACAACTTCCTAGGCCTTTGGTATGGTCTCTTCAGTAGGTGGTGGTGGTCATTGCTTCTCTTCTAGTAGCTTTGCTACTACTTTATCCTTCATCATCTCCTGCCAAGATGTGGTAGGAGCATGGTGAAGTGTATTATTAGTATAATGTGTTATGCCTCCCCTTCGGTAGAGTTTTTTAATAAGGCATAGAAAGGGAAGTGTCTTTCTTCCTTACTCATTTTCTTTGAAGTACTTCTCAATTTTGAGGTAAATGAGATAAGGAAGGTTAGTGTACACACTAATGGAGAAGGTTGTCAGCTTGCTAGGCCTCATTGTAGGATTCAGGTAATAAGTTGCTATCTTGAAGTAAGCATGCTCCACCTTAGTGAACACACTATATTCCTTGTAGTCACCACCACCCCAACCCATCCCCCCACCCCACCCTCCACACCNCATGTACCATTCTTCACTAGATGAGAGAATTGTCCATATAGGAGATCATTGCAATTAAGTGTAGACTTCCTCAGGCACCTAATCCAAGAAGGAACCAAAGTTAAGTTCTTGGAGAACTAAACTTTGGACCTCCTTGGAATGAATCTTCTCAAGGTAGGCCTCAATCAATGTGACCTCTAGATTGGGCCTTAGCCTTAGCACCTCATCTTAGCTAGATTGACTAGTTTCTACTATGGGAATCTAAAGAATAGATTCCACTTTGAGCTCCTCCCAAATACATCCCATTGCATGAGTTTCTACCTCCTATTCTTAGGGTTGTTATCACTACTACTGGTTCCTTCCTCTTCATGGTCACTTCTCCCTTCCTTGGGATGATCCTCCTATGAGTGCTTCCCTCTTTGGTGTCACCTCTTATCACAAATGTTACCAAATATTGCAATTAATGTGTAACCCTTAGTTCTTGGATACCTTTCTCATTTAGTTAAGTTACACTTAGGTTAGTTTGTGATCATGGTAGGTTGATTATTTTATTCATGAGCCACCAAAGTTTGTTTATGAGGTTTAACTTGGTGTAGATGTGAATTTTAATATTATTTTAATAGTTAAACCTTAGGGTGTTAAAAAAAATTTGAAAAATTTTTCATCAAAAACTATAGGTTTGTAGCCCCTACAACATAAGGCTTACCTCAAGTAGTTAGAGGGTCAAAAATGAGATGAATTGGATAAGTAATTTGAAATTTATGACATTCAAAAGGTTTTTTGGACTTTGAAAATTGTAAAAACTCCCCTCGCATTATAAAGCAAATGTGAAAAATTGGCTAAGTGTCAATGCATATTTATAGGTTTTTGTTAATGCATTGACGCATCAGGTTTCATCAACAGGGATACATTAATGTAGCCATTTGAGACAATTTTTCACAATAAAAATGAAGTATTGGGAAAGAGTTTCAAGGTGAACTTGAAGTCCAAAGGAAACAAGAAAGACCTAAAAAATCATGGAAGAGGGCTTGAAATTCATTTGGAAAAGGAGATTTGGGAAAACTTATATTACCAAGGAGTGAAAAACTAGATGATTTTGTTGAAAAAATGATGGAATTGAATGCAAAAGAACTAAAGAACAAGAAGTTTAACAAAACCATACCAAGGAGTATGCAAGTGGATCCTCCCCATAGCAGACTCATGCCCTTAATGCCCTTACATGCCCTCATATTGAGAAGTCTGTAGGCACCAAGGATGATGAATGGTCATGGAATGTTAAATCAAATCCACACAAGAAATCATCAAAGAACTAGAACATATTAAAATAGACACATTGATTAGCTATGATAAGAAGCAGTGAGGTGGTAGATGGCAAGAGTGAATGATGAGAAAGAAAGAGTGGTAATGAAGTCTTATGTCCCAATCACATGAAGTCCTTTTATGGATTGTGTGGTTAATGTGACTTGATATCATCCCATCCATAGTTAAAACCAAGTCCATCCACTTCCAATGACTTTTCATTGGCACATTTAGATCATTCAACCCCAAGATTTTATGAACACTCCCAAAGATTATCCATCATTCCAAAGAGAGAAGAAAAGAAAAGCAAGAAATTTGGAAGGGCCTTAGTTAGAGGGATGCCTTCAGGCATGGGTAGCATGTCTTTACAACCCATAACCAGTGCTTGTAGTCCATTATTTTATCTAAGGAGTGTGCTTTGAATTCCCATGTTTTTTCTTAAATGGAAACCACACCATGCAAAGACACTCTTCTTGTTAATGGTTGACAGTAGGAATGTTGATAGATCAATAAAAATATCTAGAAAACTCAACAAGGTAGGCAAGTGCAAAAGGTGACAAGTCCCCTTGAAGCCATACCCTTATAAATTCCACTTAGTTCATTCTAAGTCCATTAAGTACCAAGGTCACAAATTATTTTATAAGTTGTTATTAAGAAAGCACCTCATGCTTCCAAGATAAGAGAACACCATCAACTTATGTGGAATGGGTACATGACATTTGCTCATTGCCTGATACCATAAGAAAATCAATGTTCCATTAATTGATGTCATAATTCAACGATGAAATTCAATCATTAAGCAAACAATTTACACTATAAAGTTTAATTAAACTTCTAACAATTAACAGCTATGTTAAGCATCAAAATCTTAATAGCAATAAAGAAAAAAAATACATGTGAGAAAATTTAAACAAAGAAAAATATATAAACTAAATTGTAAAATACTCAAGAAAATGAAAAATGTATAATGAATGATGTAAAATAAAAAAGTTGAAAAACTGAGGAGCTATTGCACCATGTTAGCATGGATGGCCATCTACCCCATGACTGAGTTGTAATGTGAAGATTTGAAAGATTGAGCATGCTTGTCCATCAGTTGAGGTGTTGTTGCCACTATTTACTCTTGACTCTAAGAAAGGTTTACCTTATTGTGTATTGATTAATAACCATTTATTTGGGTTGGTAGGATGGTAAATCATCATGGCCCCCAATGAAAAATTTTCATGGATAATATAAGATCCCTTCCATAGCCTTTGAAATTTTGTACATTGAGGTACATGCATAGTGCTCCAATAGAGAACCTTATCTTCTAGTTGAAACTTAAATTTTCTTATTTTGAGGTCATGGCATTACTTGTTGTGTGCCTTATGCACTTCATTCAAGGATAATGCTACTAATCAATTTTCATCTAGTGTATTTAAGTTCATTAATATTTATCTTTGGGCTAGACTTAAATCAAGGTCAAGGTCACAAGTCATTGAAAGTATACAGAGCTCTATTTTGATAGGAAGAGTTGGGAGTTTCCTACACACTAACTCATAGGGAGAATAACTGATAGGAAGTTTTCATGTTGAATGATAAGCCTAAAGAGCATCGTTGAGTTTGGTGCTCCAATCCTTCCTATCCTTACTAATTGTATGTGTGAATGTCTTTGTTAGTTCCCTATTTGTAACCTTAGCTTGACCATTAGCTTAGGGATGGTATGAAGTTGTAAGTTCATGTTCAAACCCCCAAGCATTGCATAAGTTTACAAAAAGCAGCATGTATAAAGTAGATTCCATTATCAAAAATTATTTCCCTTAGCACAACAAACCTATTTATCACATGTTGATATACAAATCATGCCACCATAAAGGATGAATAGTTAGTGATGATGGTAGCCTTAGCCCATTTCATGCAATAGTTAACAATGATGATTATGTACTTCTTTCTATTAGACATGGGGCTGATGGACCCCATGAAGTAAATCCCCCAATGATCGAAAGGTTGGAGTGGTTAAATTCAATGTTGGGGCCCTTCCATGTGCACAGTCATCCCTTCATCTCTTTGGCATTGATCACACAAATAGAAGAAGCGATGGGCATCCCTGAAGATCATCAACTAGTAATACCCTGTCATGAGGATCTTAATGATTATCCTCCTCCCAACATAGTGGTCCCCATAAGGACCTTCATGAGCATCCTGAAGGACTTGAAGTTGATTTGCATTAGGCACACACCATCATACTAGGTTATCAACATAACTCTTATAGAGGTTGCCTCCAATTTCCATAAAATGTTTAGCCTAGTGAAGAAACTATTATTTCTTCCTACTCTCCCATTCATGTGGCATCTCCTAAGTGAGTACGTAGGAGAAGATATGATCATACCAGTTGGAATCTTTGGGATTTTGAACATAAACAAAACTAGCAAAGAGGAGTTCATCTAGAAACTAATCAAATAACAATCATTCATCCTTTTTTTTTGTCCCATCATAACTAAGACAAGTAGTTAGCAACCACATTCTTAGTCCCCTTTCTATCAATCATTGTAAGATCAATCTTTTGAAGAATCACTAGCCACCATATGACATGGGTGCTCACTGTTGGTTTGTTCATCAGGAACCATATAAAACTATGATAAGTGCACATAAAAACTTGGTATCCAAGCACATAGTGCCTAAATCTCTCTAAGGCATACACCATTATAGTTGAGTTTTAGATTCAATCGTCATTCTGGTTGCTCTCTTTGGCTTGATGGAGGAGTCTGTGTAGATTCAATACTGGCATATCCAAGGATCTATCCTTGTAAGCTCATGATATGACCAAGCAAAAGTTATGGCTAGTTGTTCACAACTTTTAATAATTTTTATTTCTATTGAGAAGCAAGTGTGACATTGATGATCACCAGCTTGCCATTTTTGAGAAATGCATATTTCATGCCCACTAGTAAATCCTTTAACTCAAGGGACTCTTACTTAAAATTGTCAAGGATCTTTAACTCTCCCCAATCCATGTCACTTTGTTCATTGGAGAGTTGGTGATGGAATTGCTCCAGTTTGACTATGCTTTCAACATAAGTATTGGTAAGGCTCTTTGTTGGTTCTGTGCACATTGTTAATTCAATCTCATCATTAGTTATTAGCCACTAGGTACCCTCTTGTTTTATTGCTACTACATACATGCACCTTTGGATCATAGTTATTTCTGCATACTAATTGCATGTATGAAGGGATGTGTCTTTGATGGTTCATAGTTTCTACATTTAATGGCACCCTCTATCATTGTATGCAATGCATGGAACTCTCTTCTTCTTCACTTTTCTAAATTTATTTATTTTATTTTATTTTTGAAAATCTCTAAGGAAATGTCTTGAATTCTGAATCTAGCATCAATTGTGCTCAATCATGCCCTTCCCATGATGATAGGGAAGTTCCCCTTGCAATTCTTTACATGGATCACTAGGAAATCAGCTGGATAGGACCATCCATAGATGGTGGTCACAATGTCCTCCACTAGCCCTAAAGAGACAATGATGGATTGGTCTAGTAGCTCTAATATGATGTTGCTTTTTTCCAATGGAGGCAAGTTTCAAGCCTTGTACATCTCTTGGGAAGTTAAGTTAACTTTGCAATCCAAATCCAAAAGAGCCTTGCATGGTTCATTTTTAGTGATCTATAGGTAGATGAGGGGACTCCCAATATTAGATATTTTCTTAGAAAGGTGGTTGGCCTTAATCCAATCTATGACTGCATGGGTCAATATGACAATATGGATTTGGGAAGACTTTTTATTTCAAGGCGACTCAATAGAAACTTTAGAGGTAGAAGTAGCACAGTTGGTAGCCACATGTAATCTTCATTCCTCTGTACTCTTTAGAGCTATTTGAAACTTCTCATCCAAAAAGTTCCACCTCTTATCTACATTAGCTAATATTTTCGTAACAAATTTCTAGATTGGTAAGGTTTTTCTCTGCATCACTTCATCAAGCGATGCCTCTTCCTCATTATCACAAAAATAGACCTCCCTTTTGCTAATGGAAGGGTCCATGTTGTACTTCTTTTCACTTTTTTATTTCTTAAGCTCATCTTCTTCTTTGGCCACCTAATTAATTAGCCTTTGGATCTGATAGATCCTTAGCTCAGAAAGTCTCCTTTGGGCATAGACCCCAAGAGTTTTCCTCATGTCATTCCTAAGCCCATCTATGATATGGTGTAGCTAGGCGCATTGGGAGTATCCATGGCCTAGGAATCAATGCAAAAGAGAATAGTACCTACCTAATGCTACATCCAAGGAATCATGATCACCTAGTTTCCTTCCTTATATTTGTCTCCATAAGTTGGACACTTTGGAGTAAGTTTGATATTTTTCATTGAATAGCTCCAACATCATACTTCATTGGTGAATAGATTTCGATTCTAAGGACTAGTACCAGCTTTTAGCTTATTTAATGAGTGTTAATGGGAATAATTTCAAACTTTTCCATTCATTTTCAGTATTCTACAAGGCATAAGCATCATGAAAGGCTTGCAAATAGTTTTGTGAATATGAGTTATATCCCCCCTCAAATTTGGGGATACTGTTCATATCCAGCCTCTTTATGCAACTATCTTTCATGTGCCTAGTTAGGATTCTAACTACCTCTGAAATGTTCAACATATTTTTGGTATCCAACAGAGGCTCATCATAGTCATAGTGATCTCGATGGCCCCTATCATAGTCATGCTGCCTATGATGAGTCCTATTATGTCTTCTCTCACTATGACAATCTTCTTCGTTTTATTACCATATTTGCCCCTATCTTATTCATCCCAATGAGTTTGTGATCATCCCTATCCTATCCTTCATCTTCATCATGATCTCAACTACTCTTTCTTTTTTCTTGACCTCTGATTCTTCTATTAGAGTTGGAGGAGGAAGACAATGAGGGTGATGATGAGGGTAAGGAAGAAGGAAAACTAGCACTAGAATGATGCCTAATAGATCCTCTTCTTTGACTTCTACATTGATCATTTTGTTTGTCTTTTTTCTTATGTTTGTCATTATTCTTTCCTTTGGATGAATGGCTTTGGTTGTTATCTTTTGAGGCCCCCAGGTCTTCAAAACCATTCTTTTCCCCATCCAAGTTCTCCATAGTTGATTGTAACCTTTGGATAAGGGTCTCCCCATCAAAGAAAGGGGAAGAGTCCATGTATTGGAATTCACCCAAAAATAAGTCCTTGCCTTCCTTGTGTTGCTACAAGAATAATGATGAATCACCATTTGTGTCGATCATGACGTCACATAGACATCGGATGTCTGACATCAAGGTATATTCTCCAAGTCTATAAATACCATGCCTGGGCTCCCATTTTGAGTTATTTTTGAATAGTTTTAGTTTTCAGTTTTGAAGCAAGGTAGTGAAGCTCTTGCAATTCATTTTTCTTAGAGTTAAAATATTTTCTAAGTGCCTATAGAAGGAGTCTAAAGTGTGTATAGTTCTTTGTTTGAGCATTGATGTACTTGAGTGTAGTAGTGTGACGGGAATAAAACAAACTATTTTGACAATTCTTGTAGCACTGAGAATAGCTTAATATTTTCTTTATTACTTTTTACTTTCTTGTTCTTTACTTTAATGCATTTCATTAAGCAATTTATTTCTAGCAATTAATGAACATAAGCACAATCACTTCAAGCATTCATATAGTACTTGGTAACCCAACAACGTTTAACATTTGGTAGCCCAGTAGTGCTATATGTGTTTAGGAAAGAGGGGCAATTAATTGTGCTAGGCTAGCTAGGCAATAGACATTAGCTTCAATCTACTCTACCCTTTATTCTTATTGTAGGTGATTACATCCATAAAACATAAAATAATAAAAATTCATATATCTCAATTACACTTAAACCATACCCTTGAGCCTCACAAGTGTAGGTAGGAAGATAACAAACGTTCTCAATGCCATTTTACTTCCTAGAGGAACTAGTGTATGAGATAACTATAGGTCCATGGAATTTGACTAGATCATGCGTAATGCCTTAGTGATTCATATGGTTGGATGTAGGGGTACCTTACCGCTCATCATTGGCATCATTGCTGAGGACCTTTTTGTTGTTTTGTGTGCTATATAGGATCTAGTGTTAGTATTTAAATCATTGGAATGAACCTAAGAGTCATATATTTTTTTACAATTACTACATCAAATTCTTAGAGCACATTGTGATTTTTATTTCGCTAATCAACAATGTCTTCTTCTCACAAGAGTGCTTCTTCGCCCAAGCCTGATAATGTTTGTCCATCCAAGCCTCAATAGTATTGAATTACATATACTCATCCTAATGAATATGTGTCAAACCTCACTTTCATCCTACACTAGGATGAATAACTACAGTGGCATGACATGGAGGGCAAAATTGTGTTGCCACTTGATCATGCTACTCTTGCAATGCTTTATCAAATGCTTGCACAATGTGGTCTTCAAGACTATCATGGGGAATATATCATGAATGATGTCAACACCAGGGATTATTAGCCCACCGAAGCATAACACCTACGAGATCGACAGCTAGAGTAGTGTTATTAACTTTCGAAGGGAAAAGGACTTAACAATTTTCCATTCCTATTGTACGAACAAGCTAGTGGGGATCTTCCACTCAATGACACTCCTCTCTTTAACTTCAATGATGAAGGTCAAAACCAAAATATACACTCCACAGTTCACAATCTTGATTCTGGTAACAAGGGATTCAACAACAAAGCAGGATCTAAAGGGGCAAGTCAAGATAGGAATGCCGGCAAGAAGTATGATCGTGATCGTGGTTGCAATTACCAATGAGGTAATAGCATGCACCATGATGGTGCTGGTTCTCCTTCCTCTTCCCCTTTTTCATCTTCTTCTTCTTTTGGCTCCAACTATAACTGCACAAGGTAAGATCATGATGGAGGTGATTGAAATGAACAAAATGAACAACAAGACCAAAATGACCCAAGGGACCATCGAGACAAGCAAGATTAAGGATGTAGATGTTCAAGAGAAGCACATCACCATGAATGAAGGGGTAGTAGAGGGCATTGTAGGCACCATGATCAAGGCCTCAATGAGCCTCTATTTACTACCCAAAGTATGTTGAACATCACAAAGGTAGTCAAAACTCCAACAAGGCATATGAAAGATAGTCAGATTAAATAGTTAGACATTGATGAGTGGCGAGGTACCCCTACACTCCACCATACGAATACGAGCATACACGCGCGATCCGGTTGAACTCCGCAGACTAAATGCCTTAACGCCACAAGAAACACTTGGGGTTAACCGTTCGTTGTCTTCCTAGGCTTGCTTGTATGTGTCA
>MNCI01004713.1:21533-45603 GCA_015680685.1 Gnetum montanum
GGTGTGTACGGCAAGTGGGAACGGATGCTGACGCTAAGACTTAGCACTGTAGTTAGAATTAGTTTTAGTTTCTTAACCCTTCACCCCTTTGCATAGGAGATAAATCAGAAAAGACCAAAAAAAATCATATACCTTGGACTTACTTAACCATACACCGTGACAACAACAAGTGAGTCTGGGAAGACAACGATTAATTAACCCCAAGTGTTTCTTGTGGTGTTTAGGCATTTAGTCTGCGGAGTTCGACCGGATCGCGTGTGCTACGCTCGTTTAGTGTGGTTGAGTGTAGGGGTACCTCGCCACTCATCAATTATGAACCTTATTACACTATTAAGTTTTATTCTTTACATGAGTTCTAATAAGAAAATGGAAGGGTGTTCTAAAATAAGTATTATCTTGTCATGTCACTATATAGACATGTTACCCATACATGAAGGTAGTGCTCTAGTAAGGTTAATGTAGTTATTACACAATAAATATACATAATAAAAATCTCTAAGGTTCCACTAGAAAGACATGTCATCATATTTGAAGGTGACTTCTTAAAATTTTCAAGGTTTCTTGGACTTGCATTAGTTATAGGTGTAGAAAGGTATGTTACCCATGCCTGAAGGCACTCCTCTATCCAATGGCCAAATGTCATTTAAAATAAACTATGTAATTAATAAATTTCTTCTTCGTTCTTTATTTCCAAGTGATGATATTTCTTGTAGTTGTGATCATCTTATCATTGTAAGCTTTGGAATGATATAATTTATAGTCACTATTAAGTGGTATGGACTTGGTTTGGATCTTAGATGGATAGGCTAATGATCACTTTAATCATGCAATACACTTAATATTCATTATACTTATGGTAAGATACCTCATGTTCCATTTTCTACAATCCCTACTACTACCATTTCACCTCATTATTATATATACTTATAATTTGATGGTATTTTTCTAAAATAGTATTATTTTCTTATTGGAGCAATACTAACATGTGTGTCTTAGAAGAAAGATATGATTTACATTCAACTCCTTGATTGCCTATGGACACTTATATGTGTGTTTATACAAGGGCATTAAAGACAAAAGCCTACTTTGTGAAGGATTCACTTGTATAAATCTTGTATTTCGTACTTGATGATTAACTCAACATCATCTTGTACTCATTGAATACTTTATCAATCATTATTATTTTCCTATACAATCATTCTCATTCATAAACTTAGCAAATTTTGATTAAAACATCTCCTAAACATCAGTTAAATTACCTTGCCTTACCCATACTTCTTTAACAATATTATAACATAAAAATATCATATTCTAGGCATCATGTGTGATCAGGAACCCTTTAAATTATCGTAACACCTTTCAAGCTACTCATTTCATCAATTTTTTCCATCAAATTTTGCAAAAATTTTAAAAATTTCAAAAGTGATATCATAGATACAATATCACAAGTCCTATAATATCCCATCAATGATGTTGCATCTACGATGTTGCCTATATAAAAATCTATATATATGTGCATATCATTAGAAAAATTCTCATTTATGCCATTTCACACAAGAGAAGTTCATGTTGTTTTTCTATCAAAGAACATTCTAAGCCCTATATCTTTCTCATCACATACCCAATTTAGTCCATCCTTGAATACTTTTACTTCTAGAGTAACCATCTCAATCATAGGGGAGAGTGTTATGTCTAATTTTTACAAATTGTACAAATTTTTTCTAACACCTAGAAGATTAATTAAGGGTAAGTATCATAAGAGATAACAACATTTTGTTCTAATCTAAGCCAATAAACCTACCATTTATCCCAATTAACCATTCAAATACTTTTTAAACAATAAGTTAAAATAGTTTCAAGTCATTAAGTTAAAAATTAATTTTGATCAATTAGACAATTGTTTAAGGATTTTTCTTAATGAGTACTATTGCAACCAGAAAATTTAATCGTTGGAAATTTGGAAGTCCCAGCATAGTAGCCTCAACCCCGAATCCCTAGGGCCTTCACAAAAATGGGATTCAAGGTTTCTTGAATGGTTTGATAGATCACCTAGGGACTTACGAAATGCAAAATGAATAATGTAAAAAGAAGAATGAAGATCTAAAACCAAAAGCAAATACGAATTACACACGAAACTAAAATTTTAAAACTTTATTGAAAAAAAAAAGAATAAGTTCAAGGGATATTACAAAAATATCCCATGGGAGAGAAAATAAGGTTTACTTTGATGGGGATTCAACGTCCATTGAAGCCAATCCAATTAACTCCACGATCCAAATGTCCTACCACTTCCAATGCTATCGAACCTCCTCTATTGCTACTGCAAATCTTCAACATTAGCTACTATTGGGGGGTTGCGAAGTGTGAGGGATTTGGACTACCAAAATTATCCATGCTAGAAGTTGAGGATCCTAGGAGTGCAATGTAGAAGCCCAAAGCTTACAAATCTCAAGGGAGGTAATTGGGGTTGCAAGGCCACAAGGTTTCCACGCTAGGGTTCAAGCAAATGCAAGTGTGTGAAATTGCAAGAGCTCTTAAGTACTTGAAAATTCCCAAGTATGGAATTACCAAGAGTGTCCAACCTAAAATGGTATTTGGGATTGGTTTTTATAGGTTTTAGGCCATGAATGGGGCTGAAAACTGGTTGCAATTCAGCTGTAATTTGGCTGAAAATTGACTATAATTTAGCTACAAATTCCTGCCACGTTCAAGTTAGGTGGGTGCCCATATTGAGGTGGTTACAATATATCATAAGTGTTATACCTACATGGCCATTCCATTTACTAAAAATAGTAATGGGGTGATGACATCCACGTTAGGACGATGGCTTCTACATTGGCTGGGGAAAATCTTCTATACTGGATCTTCCTAACTAGATCTACATTGGATGGTTGGAAGGATCAACATTGGGGGTAGGTGAGTTTTACCCCCATCCATCCTTGCTGGGGGGAGGTGCATTTATGCTAGGCCTTCCAAAACCAATGTTGACTTGCATGATCCTCACTAGAGTTGTTGTATTGTTGAAATCTTAGTCCTAATGTATCCACATTGGGGGCATGAAGTTTCCATGCTAAGGATGAAGTTTCCACATTGGGAGTAGGTGAGTTTTACCCCCATGCATGCATCTCTAATGTAGAAAATTATATACCCCCATAAAACCCATCAAAATGCCAATATTGGCATCCCAAAAGGCATTTTTAACTCCTCCAAAGCTTAAATATAGATACTATGTAACTTTTTTCACTTAGGGGATGAGGCTTTGATCACTTATCAGGCATTCTTTTAGTTCCAAAAGTATAAAATATGTGAGATTGCACCTTATAGGTTATGATCTTCACATTTATAATGATGTTTAGCCTTGGGTTTCATGGGATTGGGCTACATAGATTACAACATGCATATTTGGTGGTGTTTCGGCCTCTCTTTGTTGGTGTCTAGAGGATTGACCTGAGAGGCACTGACAAAGAATACAAAACACCACCATAGCTCCATCATTGATGTTCCCTCTCCATACTTGGTTTAGTTGAGTTGAACCATGCCAAAGATTACTCATGATGATGGAGTAAGGCTATGATGATGAAATGGTAGCAAGGGAAATCATTGCAAAGGCTAACAATGTTTTCTAGGTATTGACATCATGGTTATAGTGTGGCACTGACATGTAGGTTAGTCAATCGACTTGGCCCTTCATGTTTTGAGATGATCATCACTGGGCAAATGCATTTGAGGACCTAACATCTTGCTCCAAGTTTTCTTTGGCCTCTAGGATCCTCCCTTTGCATGTTTGGAGCTGTTAATTTGTTCTTTTGGACTTTTGGTCTTCATGGATCATTTCAGCTTCTTGGTAATTTACTTTCCCATTGTTTTATTTTTTCGGTGGGGTGAAACCCTCATTGGGTTTCTTCGCTAATGCCATTTTGATATTATTTTCCTATTGAATGAGATGTGTTACATCCAATAGACTAAATGGGGGAGCATGAAAAAGGATATGTCATATGGCCATGGTGCATGAGTGTCGAACATAGGTCATCATTATTACTTAGGATAAGGAAGGTTATTTTTAGGCTACTAGGTTGGGCTCAAGAAGTGGTGCTAGAGGGAGGGCAATGATACAAGCACTCTTGACATAGCAAGACAAGCTCACCAAATCTTACACGTCAAGATCACATGGTGAATTGCTGCCATGATGAGTTGCACCTTTACGATGAATCTAGGCTTCATCCTGCAAGCACAACTCCAAGAGGACAAGAAAACCAAGCAAACAAAGCATGCTATCACATTATAATGCATAAGGCTACATATCATGAGATGAAAACCAATCCACCAAGGTCACCAATGTTGCCATTTTAAGGCTATGGTGGGTTGTGGTACCAGTTTAAGGCCCTGGCAGGTCATCGATGCCATCTATTGGCTACATGAGACAACCAACAAACCAGGCCACAATAGGTCATCATCATTATAGCACAGGAAAATCTATGTGATGTGCATTAGATTCATAAAGTTTTACAACTCATTCATTGTGCCAAACAAGGAGAGAATGATAGAGAGAGTGTAGGCTCTCTTGTTGTAGATCATCAAAGTTATCAACATTAGCCATTTATTACAACCTATCAACAATGATAGACAACACTAAAAGCAAATACGTAGATGTTAGATATAATCAGGGCTATATGACTGCTTTGATGTTGCATTGCAAGGGCTTGATAATGAGTAGGCTTAAGTTCTGGTAAGGAACTTAGTTTGATGTATTTTCTCCTCAACATTGTGGTCTTAGATGGGAATTTCAACTAGGGGACCCTCTGTGATGTTTCTAGCTTCAAGGTTAATGGTCATTAGGCTACTTTAGGGTGTTATGGTTGTAGAGTAAAATGGTTTCAAGGTCTTAAGATTTGGGTCTTTAAGGTCAGCTTGGCTTGACAACATCATGAGAGGGGTTTACTTAGGCTCTAAGGCTAGTCGAGTTTACTTTCCCATTCTGCTATCTTTGTCTTGCATGACAACATAAGCACATCAAGTGGCCCTTGTGTAACAAAATGATAAAAATTGATAAAACCAATAAAATAATGCTAACCATAATGCAAAATACTATAGTAATAATGTGTAAATGAGACAAAATGTTGCAACAAATGTCATACAAGTATCCAAGTAATGTCAGTAGAGGCTATAAGGTAATACAAGGTGATGCAAGGTCAAACATGATAACACTTTGCCAATTTTAGGTCTTAGTGGGCCATGGCTACATGATGTTAAGTAATGGTTAAAGATGGTCAAACCCCATTATCTAACACCAATCAAAGGCTAAACAAAGGTTAAACATGATCAATAAAGGTTATAAGTGGTTGATGAAAAAAATAGGGTGAAACATAGGCCAAATGAAGCCCAAATGATATGACAAAACCATGTAAAATGGTGTCAAATAAGGTCAAGTAAGGCTTTGCCGATGTCAAATGATGAAATAATGTGGTCAAACAAGGTCAAATGATGCAAAAAATATGAAAATGAGGTGAAATGTTGCTGACAATGATAGGCAATAATGTACATGGTCAATTAAGGCCTTATTTTGCCAGTTTTAGCTGGCCGTAAGATTGCCAGTTTAATATTAAGGTAAAAATCGGATAAGATTTGAGTAGAGATGAGAGGTTATCATGGCAGTAATCGTGGAGGGTGTTGTGGCATGTGGTATGGGTGGCAGCGTTGCACGCAGAGGAGCAACGGGCTTGCAGAGGGCGGCAGTGGCCCATGGAGGTGGGCGATGGCACGGAGCACGCGACAGCCGGTGAGAGTTCGTAGAGGGCCACTACTAGACAGCAGCTTGGTGTTGTTGCTGGAAACAATGTTGGTCAGCTTGCACGGTGTAAGGGTGGCCTGAGCACGATGTAGGAGGGAGCAAGGCAACGACCAAAAAGGATTTTGATGATTTACCCACGCTGAGTAGCGTGGATCCAGCATAGATGGAGGAGGGTATGATGGACGTTGATGTTCTATCCACACCAGATCCACATGGATGAGGGTGGTGGCAGCGTGGAACATGGCATCCATGCTAAATCCACGCTGACCAATGTAGATAAGGGGGTGCTCAGCATGGAAGTTTTAATGGTGGCCACACTGAAGCCATGAGCAGTGGACAGAGTGTAGGTAGTTCATGGTGAGAAAGGAGGTGTAGGTAGCTGGTGCGGTGAGGGATTTGCGAACAGCGATGATGGGTAACGGCAATGGCAATGGTGAGTGGCCCTGTGTATAGGTGCACAGCGCCTTGCAGGGTCAATGCGGCCCCTACCATGGGGCCGCTGCGGTGTACATTTTCTACAAGTGACTCCGATAAAGAATTCAACTCTATCTGGATCCTCCGCAAATGATATCAGTGATTCCTTCTTCTAGATCCCTTTCCATCAATGTGATTTCTTTAGTTACCATCAAAGGCTCATCATACTCTCTAGGACAAATGGTGACTATTCTAGAGGAAGAAGTCATTCTTCCTCATAATATTAGCGATCAAATTGCTAAGAATACTCTCTACTTTATTGCAAAGCCTCATGTTCTACAGCATCATTTGAGTGTTTTGAGAGGTTTTGTGGGTTTTGGAAATCCTATTGTAATCATGACCATTTCATAATATCTAAATTTAGTGTTGGAAGGTGATTAATTATTAAAGTAAACCTACTCTAATGTTATTAGTATCCTAGCTTAATTAGGATTATACTTGTTTCAAGAAATTTTGTCCATTTCAGATGGCATCTAAGAAATAACAAGTTAAGGCCCTAAATAGAGACATGGAGAACATGAAGTCTACCTTTCAAATCATGGTTTCTTGATCGGATGAAATCACCATAAAGGTATATAAGAATGCTGGCCCTAGCCATATTCGGACATGTAGAGGTGATGAGCATGCATGTTTAAATAAAGAAGTTTCACAACTAGGCAAAGACAAAGTGGATGATGAGGAACGATAATTCAACTATGGGAGTATAGGAACCCATCAACCAAGGATTCTAATAGGAGGAATCTTATTCCTTAAATGAGAATTCTAAGGACTCCAACTATGGTAAATCATTCTGCTCTAGGCAAGCTTGATAAGGAAGATGAGGCAAGGCTTGCTAGAGCATTTAGAAATGCTACAAGACTTCCATACATGGAATTGAAAACTTTCAATAGTGTAGATGGAAGCAATGCTTTTACAAGTTGGCTGAACATACTTGAAAAGTATTTCCAGTTGAAAGAGGTACTGAATAACTTAAGGATACCTATTGTTGAATCCAGATTAGAAGGTATGGCTTCTACTTAATAGAAAAATAATTCCTAGGACTATGAAAGATGAAATGATCAATCCATCGAAGATTGGAATCTGATAAAATATAGGTTAAAAAGAAACTTAAACAGTCTTGTCATAGATAAGAGACTATTATAAAGTTGAAGTTTCTAAGGCAAGGTGATAAGGATGTTAAAGAAATTTACCTTGAATTTTTTGATCTACTCCATCAAGCTAAAGTGAACTAGAAAGAATATGAATAGGCTTTAATCTTTTTAGAGGGTCTCAAAATGGTGTACCAGTAGGAGTTGTCTTTTTATGAGCCACAAATCCTTGATGAGGCTTATAATTTGAAACTCAAGGATATGAATAAATTAAGTGGATTTGGAAATACGACAAAAAAAATTCCAAGGGGAAGTAGAAGGGATCCAAGTCTAAATCTAAAGACAAAGATGGTGTCCATGACAAGAAGACTAAAAGAGGCAATGTGAAGGGCAAGTACAAGTAGGAAAAAGATAAGAAAGACAAGGGTCAATGTAGTAGCTCATAAAAAATCCAATGGTTCAAGTGTGAAGAATGGGATACAAGTGATGGGAATGTTTACTTCATAAGGTAGCTAAGGGCAAAGATGTGTAAACCACAAAGGTGGAGGAGACATCAAAGCAAGGTCTTCAAAGAGGTAATCTTAAAGCTACAAAAATTAAGGAAGTTTCTAAGTTAAATTCTTTTGCATTCATAGGGAATGTGAATATAGGATATCATCCTAATTAAAAACTATTATTTCAAATTAGAGCTAGATGTTTTCTTAGTGGGAAATCAATTCATGTTTTGACTAACAGGAGAGCCCAAGAATATGTTATTTCTTCTAAGGTAGTTACTTGGAGATTTTTTTAAGAGGTAAGGGAACCAATGTACTTTAAAAAATTAAAATTGAAGATTTTTATGATGTTGTGAAATGTGATGTGCTTCCAATAGATTGTGCTCATGTAATTCTTGATAGACCTTGGAATTTTAACAATGAGGCTCAGTTTGATGAAGCAAAAAATATATGGAGTGTAGCTAGACCTGATAGAATCCATGAATTGATTCCCATCATGGTTGAACAAGTGAGGTAGCAAAGCTTACTAAATGCTTTCTTCATCCTTCTAGGAGAGAGGGAATATACTAAGAAACATGATGAAATAGTTTTTGATTTTCTTGTTGTGACAACAACTACTACTAACCATGATGATGTGTAGGTTGAACTTTGAACAAGTGTGCTAAGCTTAAAGAAGAAATTTTCCAAGGTGTTCAAAAGGGAATTAGATGAATTACCATCAATGAAGAGTGTACAACATTAGATTGACTTTATTCCTAATGCTATCATTCAAAATAGGAGGGCTTACCAAATGGCACCAAATTAGTGGGCTAAATTGCAAAGGCAAGTAGGGAAGTTACTTGTAAATGGTTTCATGACAAACTCCATTTCATCTTATGCACTTCCAATAGTGCTAATTCCAAAGAAAGATAGTGATGAAGGGAGGATATGCATTGATTTCATGGTAGTTAATAGGATAATAGTGAGGTATAGGTTTCCTATTCTCAGGATGGATGATATCCTTGATGTCCTTACTAATGCTAAAATTTTTAGCAAAATTGATTTGAAGAGTGAGTATCATCAAACTAGAGTCAAGCCTGATAATGAGTGGAAGACAACCTTCAAAACACCAGATGGATTGTTTAAGTGGTTAGTGATGCCATTTGGACCCATGGATGCACCTACAACATTCATGAGGTTGATGCATGATGTTTGAAGGAATTTTTTGGTAAGTATTATATTATCTTTTTTGATGATATTTTAGTATATAGCTCTAATAAGGAAGAGAATTTGGACCATATAAGGATGATATGTCTTAAGTTGGAGGCATAGTTGGTGGTCAATGGGAAGAAAAGTCATTACTTCAAGACAAAAATTCCATATTTAGGGCATGTGGTTTCTAAAAATCAAGTTCAAATGAAATCTCCCAAGGTAAAGGCTATTAGGGATTGGCCAAATCCTAAGAATGTTGGGAAGGTAAGATCATTCCTTAGTTTAGTAAGTTTTTATAAATGGTTCATAAAAAATTTTTGTGGTATTTCGTAGCATATGTTTGCTTTGTTACAAAAAAATAAAGATTTTAGGTGGGATAATGAAACCTAAGAGAGCTTTGACTTGTTGAAAGAAAAAATTACCAATGAATGAATGCTTGCAATTCAAGATTTTTATAAACTTTTTCAAGTAGAGGTGGATGTACGTGGACTTCCCATTGGTGGAGTACGTTCACAAGAAGATAGGTCTATTACATTCTTTTCATAAATGTTGAATGAGTCAATGAAAAAAAAATATTTTATATGAAAAGGATTTATACACTATTCTTCAAGCAATAAAGCATTAGAGGCATTACTTTTTGCCCAAGGAGTTTACTTGGATGATATACCACAAATCACTTTAATTTCTAAACTCATAAAAGAAGTTGAATACAAAGCACTTGAAGTGCATTACATAGTTATAGGAGTTCAATTTTGTGTTCAAGCACAAAAGTGGAAAAGCCAAGGTGCTAGCTAATGCATTGTCTAGGGTGCATGTGGCTAATTTCAGTATACCTCATGTGGAAGGCATGGATGATTTTACTTCTTTGCATGAGCATGATGTTGATTTCAAGCAAGTTTCAAGAGGCCTCAATGAACCATTCATGAGTAGGATACACCAATGGAGGGACTATCATATTTAAGATGAACTATTATTTAAAAATGGAAATGTATGTGTTTCTAATTATGATTTTTAGAAAAAATACTCTAATTAAAAAGCATTCTAGTGGCATGGTAAGTCACATGGTTAGGGATAAAATATTCAAAATTATTGGTAGGCATTATATTTAACCTAGTATGACAGCTAAAGTTTCAAAGTTTATGAAGAAGTGTTTGATTTGTCACAAGTTCAAAGGAATTAAAGGAGTAGATGTACATTATATTCCTTTACCAATTCCCAAGGACAGATGGGAAATTATGTCCATGGATTTTGTAAGTGGTATTGCAAAAATCAAAAATGGGAATGATGCAATTTTTTGTATTATTGATGAGTTCTCTAAGATGGCACACTTCATTCCATGCAAGAAGGTGAGTGATGCTTCTTATGTTACAAATTTATTTTTCTAGTATTTTGTGAAGTTGCATGAAATTCCTTTAAATATTGTTAGTGATAGAGACTCCAAATTCATATATTGATGGACAAATTTAGATGGTGAATAAATTATTGCTAAACATATTAAGATGTTTATGTGATGGATATTCAAATAGGTGGGGAAATTTGTTGTGTCATGTAGAGTTTTTATACAATAATGCTTTTCATGTTGCTATTGGAAAAATCCCATTTGAGGTGAACTATGATTTTTTCCAAAAGACGATGGATAATTTGAAGAGATTTTATGGTAAAGCTCAAATTAGTACCAATTTTGTGTATGAGATAAGGGATCTCCATGCAAAAGTAAAATCAAATCTATAGAATAAGGCTAAGAAGAGAGTCCTCAAGAGGAATGATGGTAAACAAAATCCAAAATTTTCTATGCATGACTTAGTTTGGGTGCACTTAAAGAAGACATAGTTTAGAGCTGTTAGCTTCTCCAAGTTGAAAGCTAAGAAGATGGAGCCTTTCAAAATAAAGGCTAAGATTAATGATAATGCTTTTGAATTGATTCACCAAACAATTATGGTATGTATTTTATGTTTAATGTTTTAGATCTTTTTCACTATCATGGACTAGTTGATGAGGAGACCATACAAGGTAGCATCGATGAGTTGAAGGGGACTATTGATTAGTCCAATCCTTCAATTAAGAAGAAGGAAATCATACTCAAGTGAAGAAAACCTTATAATACTTTGGAAGTTAAGAGGCATGAACATTTAATCCATTGGGAGGATACATCTATGGATGATGTTGTATGGATCCATGAGGCAAGACTTCATGAATGAGGAATCACTTCAAACCCTACTCCCTTGTTCACATAAGTTCACTTTTTTAAGGTTGGGAGAGCTTATGTAGGGACACCTCTTTCAATCCCCTTGTTCTTCCCTATGTGTGTTTTTTGTAGGTTTTGGACTTTGTGGAGACATCTTGCTCAGGAGTGGAGTCTCCATGGATGACATCTTAAGTCTAGTAGGAGACATCTTGGATTTAGAGGAGACATCTTACTAGTAGATGAAATGTCTCATGGAAGAAGTCTTTTCAAAAGAGGAGACATCTTGGAAAATATGACTTTTGATGGAGGATTCATCTCCCAAAAATAGTAGACATCTTGTTTGAATGTTGGGATTATACAAGAGATGACTCGAGAAGGCCAAAGACAACTAATAAACTTCCAAAATTAGTTGTTGCAATTTGGAAAATAGTGAAAGAATGTAGGAAAAGATGGAAAATAGTTGTGGATATTGAATTAAAACTTCAAGAAGGTTTCCTTAAGTTTTTCTAGCTTGTTTTCTTCATAAATTTATTGGTGTTTCATGCTTGTGGCTAGATAGAGAATCAGAGAGAAGTCTTGATGAGACCTCTTGAGTTAAGAAGAGCTTGGAAAGAGTGTGATAGAGCATGCCAAGTGACTACAAGTGTGGTTGTAGCTTTAGGGTCAATGTGTGTGGATTGACCTATGTATTGTTATATCTTGTTTACTTCTCTAATTTGAATCTCAATCTCAGGTTATGGGAGAGATTACCCATCAATTGTGTCTTACATTAAGAACAAACATTGTGTGGTTGTAGATCTTCATACTCTATAGCATAATTGAGTTCTTTAAGAGGCTTTTTGAGTTTTGGAAATCTTATTGTAATCTTCTAATTGAATAATTGAAGGTAGCTAGTTTTCTTATTTTTCTTGTAAATTAATGATCTTTTCATAATATCTGGATTTGGTGTTGAAAGATGATTAATTACTGAAGTGAACCTATCCAAATTTTAAATGTATCATCCAAATTAAAAATGATTAGCTTCACAGAAGTACTAAATTTTTATTATTTTTATTTTCTTTGCTCGTATTATGCATTCAAAGAAAGAAGAAGGAATGGCACTAGGATGTTGAATAACTGATGTTTCAAGTTAACCTTTTGAAGTTAGAACTTGAAAAGATTAACAAGGTGAAAGCTGCTATAAATAATGTCACTAAGTAGATTCAACAACTCTATGATAGATTGGTTGGATATATGGATATACTTGTAAACAATTATGCCACCAAGGAAGAGCGATTGACTCAAACAGAAATTGCCAAGGATCTCCTTCAATCTTTTAAGTTGGATATTTAATTTAACCTATCTCATCCTTGTTTATTCTTTCTCATGTTCCCTCTTTTTTATTAATATACTCTCTTTCTTATTTTATTAATAAAAGAATGTTAGTTGATTTTTCTTTCTTTAATCCACTTTCAATTTCTAGACCATGGTTTTCTATGATACCAAATGTAACATCCCATTCTCAAATGTCAATAAATTTAATTTTTCATTTTTTAGAATCATCATTAAACATTGAAATAGCCCAAATCATGCATTAAAACATAAAAGTAATGATAAGAGAAAGGAATGAAAAAGGAAATAAATAGCAAACTTTATTAATGAAACTTGTTTGAATTCACTATCAATAGCCCTGGGTTTTCTTACCATGATACTTAGGAGCCTTTGAGACAATCTAACACTACCACTATACTTAGGCCATAAGACCAAAGGGGTGATTAGTCCCTTCTTATTTCACTTTACCTAACTATTATCACTTACCAATTTAGCTCTACAACTCTATGTTTGACACAACCTCTAAGTTTTGGCCTTAAATGTCATAGGTCAAACCCATCCTTGAGGGGTACCATGAATAGTTACAACTTCTTATAATGAGGCATCCCTTTTTTTGAAGATTAGTTACATTATTAATGATATAATTTCATCCTTAACAAGGAACAGTACATTACAAAGATAATACTAAAGTTTCCAAAATTGAGAAATTTAGAATTGAATTCTTATGTAGTCATGTAAAATGTAAATATAAGAAATCATCAAACAAGGAAATTGTTATTTAGGATTGGAACTAGATGTTTGACTACTATGAAACAAATTTAAATTTTGATTGATGGAACAACCCAAGAAAATTTTATTTCCTCTAGAATTATTGCTAAGTTAGGTTTAGTAACATATCCTCATCCAAGAACCTACAAGGTGCATTGGTTGTCCAAAACAAAGATTTCCAACTAATCCAAAAAAAAAAGACCAACAACACATAACTTTGATGCCAATGACCAAAGATAAGTAAGATATGAACAAGCAATCTATCTAAATGTCTCATTATGACTTGTATTTCTTAACCAAAAATCATTGATATCAACAAAAGAATAGGGAAGTGATGAGAGAGAAAAGCATAGATAAGTAGTTGTATAAAGCAATACGACAAACACAATACAACCATTTATCAAACACAATTCATGGTGAAGTTTAACTTGATCAAAGGGCATTTGAAACATAAATTTAAGACAGTCATCCATTAAAGAAAAAATACCTCTTAAGGACTTTTTCTTACTCATTTTGGAATGTCTTGCTATTTTATTATTTCTTGGCTCAAGTCTCCAAAGGCTCCCCCTACATTAGTGTCCTCCAAGATGAAGATGAATAATGAATAGGCTCCCCCTACACATGTGCAGCTTTTCTTGGGCCTTTAAGATCAATGTCAAAATGTCACAAAACACTATAACTATAGGTCAACATTAGGCTCAATTATGGAGATTAAGGATTTTAACTAGCAATACTGATAGAAAATTTAAGATCCTTGTCTTATCTCATAAATAGCAAAGACATCCCATAGGCTATGAGCATAGAAACAGATCATCACAAGAATTTAAAATTAAGCAAGATTGAAAGCAAAGAAAGAAATCATTACAAGTGCTACACTATAAATCTTTACAAAACCAATTGTATCAATATCATGAGTGAATGTAAGAGATGCTCTAAGTACTTATTCCATCATCTTTTTTATTTATACAAGACACAACTAATTTTAAGCTTCTCAAATACTATTTTTTAACTAGAAACCAAATATACAGAAAACTTACCTTGCTTACCGATGTGAAGAGAAGATTAATGGAGTTTGAGATGAGGTCCCCTATCATGAAGTACCTCCTCATCCTTAGGTTCTCTTTCATTAGATTGTGTATGTGGTGCCTCTATTTGTTCATGCTCTTTATGATAGAACCTTTGATTACCTATTGTATCATTTTTAATTCTCCACCTCTCTTCATTCTCACTTATTGATACCTACACAATTTCCTTACCAAATCAATTTTGATAAGACTAAGCATTTATCTTATTTTTATCATCATGAGTATAATTAAGAGTTTTCTTACAACCAAAATTTTTACACACAAATAAAGTATTATCCTCATGATCAAAATTATCAAACCTTACTATGCTTGAGCTTGAGCTTGAGTATGAGTTTGATTTTTTCATGTATTACTTCCTCTAAATTCCTTGGTTTATTTTCAAAAGTCTCCTCTTCTTGAACCTTGCTACAATCCTTATTAAAAGAGGTTAGTCGTTGAATCTTAGCTTTTATGTCTGAGATCTCTTCTTTCATTTCAATATCAATAGCATCTAACTTCAAAATTACTAATTTCTTTGCCTTCCTAATCAAATGATGCAAAAGAAAATTTTCTTCTTTAAATTCAATATACCTCTTGTCACACTTACCATCTTGTTCAACCATATGAGGAATCTATAAGTGTCATGCATATGAGGTGTCTATCTTTGGAAGAATTTCATGCTTCTTCTTCACTTTGCTTACCATCATCTCAACTTATATAAAAGTTGATCTTTTTCAGTTCCTCATCATTGGATCTATTCTTTGGCTAAACCTTGCTACTGTTTGGATCACTCAGACATTCAAAGGTCATATGGCCTCTTCCTCCACAAACCCAACATTCTATAAAAGAGAAATCTATGTTAGAATCATTTGAAAAGTGTTTACCTATATCTCTACATCTGAAAAGATTGGGTCTTTGCTGAGATGCTCCCTTGTTTCTTCTTGTAAGTAATCATTGTAGTTTTCTTGAGAGAAGGACAATCTCATCTTCGTTGCTCTCATCATGCTCATTTGACTCCTCCTTGGAGGAAATCTTTAGATCAATAGGTCTTTCTTAGATTGCTCCTTTTCTTATGAGATTCATTTCACAAGCAATGAGAGTGCTTTGAAGCTCTTCAAATTTTAGTGTTGAGAAGTTTCAGATTTCCTCCATAGTAATGACCTTTAGTCTAAACTCTGGTTGTAGAGTTCTAATCATTTTGAGGATGATATTGCTTTTGGGTAGATTACTTCTTGTTCCTCTAATAGCTACAACAAGATCATTACCTCTAGATAAATAATCCTTTATTTTCTCACCTTCTCTTATTTTGAGTTTATCATACTTTGTAAAACTAATAATTTTGATTGCTTAATAATAGATGTTCCCTCATAAGTAGCTTCTAAGGTTTGTCAAATTTCTTTGGCCATTTTACATCTTGCTACTTTATTAAATACATATTTATCTAATGTACAATATAAACAAATTTTTGGTTTTGAATCAAACATAAATTTATCCTTTTACTCTTGTGTCCATTTGTTGTGAGGCTTGATGTTGCTAATGGAGATGTTAACAAGTGGAGCATAGCCTTCAAGGATTTACTTCCAAACTTTAAATTTCATGTATTCAAATATGCCTTTCATTCTATCTTTCCACTAGGTGAAGTTGCATCCATCGAACATGGGTGGCTTTGTGCAAGATGTCCCCTCCATTATTCATTCTTGAAGTTGATAATGACAAAAAAGAGTACGAGGCTCCAATACAACTTGTGGATCATTGAACTTAGAAGGGAGGAGGATGAATAAGTTTCCCAAATTAAAAATTTGTAACACAAAAGCACACACCAAATTTAATGTGGTTTCCCAACTTGGGTAGTCCACACTTGGAGAGTAGATCACTAGCATACCTTCAAACTTTTTTCTCTCAAATTGTGGTTAAAGGGTCCAAACCCTATATAGTCTTCAAGCCCTACACCAAAGTGTTATGCCACAACACATGCCACTCAACCCAACAAGGCCCCATCATTCTTGAAATATGGTTTCCAAGATTCCACAACCTTTACAACCTTGAGAACACTCTGGAGTGTTGTACCACAACACCAAAAACTCAATCTCACAGAATCCTGACAAGCTCAAGCAAGATGCCTTCTTGTAAAAAGCACATCAACCCTACAAGGCAACAAGAGAGAAAAATTACAAGTGACAAATGCAACTTAGTTTGTTGATCCTTGTATGTTGAGGTACAACACACTTTACAATGAATAAATGATGATACAATGAATATCAACAAAGATTGCAATGATTCACAAAATAATTGTACAATGATTACACAATAGCTTGCACATTTCCCAATGCATATGATGTCTTCTTATAGCTACCATGTTTCTAAATCCATCTTGGAACTCATGCAACATTAGAAAACGATTACTAATAGTCATGAAAGATGTCTTCCTCATGCCTAAGATGTCTCTCTATATTTTCCCTCAAGTCTAGGAAGACGTCTTTCTGAGATCTTCATTCTAGGAGACATCTTTGTTTGATGGAAGACATCTTTCTGGAACTTTCCTTCATTCTATGAAAATTTCTTTCCCTAATGGAAGACATATTTGCCTAGGAAAAACTATGTTCACTTCAAATCTGCCAAGACATTTGCTATTTCCTAGAGATGTCTTTCTTTAACTTTCTTTGTCCCTTGAATTCATCATTCCTTATCCACAACCTTGATCTTTCACATGCTTTGATGATGACAACTTTGCTTGTATGTATTTGAAGCTTGTCCACGTTCTTTGAAATTCTTGCATGTTCGTTTGAGACCTTGTGAATGACCTTCTCCATGACCTTCTCCTTTAAGCTCTAGACCAATCCATTTCTTGTCATCTTAGTAAGCACATAGTCCTACAAACACAATAACCACACAATCATGCAAACAACCTCTAACTCCATTTTACTTAATGTTTTGATACACCAAAAGGTCCACATCATCTACAAAGAAGATGTCTCATTTGTAAGTGAAAGGTTTCATATGCATTATAGATGTCTCTGCTAAAACATCCCACATGATTTGAAGATGTCTATTCTACTACCTTTACACTCAAAAGAGACATCTCCTATTTCTTGAAGACATCTTCCATATATTTTAACAACATTAAATTGAATGACAAATTGGAGGAAAGATTAAGAGACATAGAGGAAAAGGTGTAAATAGATATCTTAGGCCTTCATTTTGATCAAGACAGTCTAGAGAAAGAAAGAGAGAGCCTAGGGAGAGAGAGGTAGTGAGAGAAGAGTGGAGAGAAATAAAGTCTTGTCAAGGTACCTTGATTATCATTCTTATGTGTTTAATTACTTTGATTGAGTGTGTGAGAGTTGGATTAAATCTCCTATCTATCCTTGAGAATTGTGCTTCCTTTCATATGTAAATTCTCCATTTAAGCAAGCAAAAAGCTTTCTTTTTCTTTTTCTTTTTCTTATTCAAATTTTCTATTTTGTGACATTAAGAGAGCTTGGATTGTGGAATCCATGAGAGTTCCCCATTAGATTGGTATTAGAGCAGCTTCGAATTGAAGACAATTGCATTCAAGTGGATAACTCTCATCTCAATTACAATGAATCACTCTAAATTCTCAAACTTGGATGAATTCTCTCTTGTTACATATTCTACCCATCCTAGGGTTTTAAAATTTTCCTTTGATCCCTAAGTTTTTTTATATATTTCAAGAATTGAAAGATAATTGTGGAATCGGACATCCATTAGCTTGTAATAGCTAGGGTTTAAAGACCTTATGCTCATTTCTCTTAAGATTTGAGAATTTCTTATCTCATTCCTTGAGAAATCTTGAATATTTCACTTTTCCTTATAGAATGTTATGAGAATTACCATTAAGATCATTTTCCATTATGCTTCCAAAGAAGAAGATAATTCAAGATCTATCAAGAGATATGAAGGAATTAAAAACTAACTTGAAAGATATTTTGAGAAGAATTGAGAGAATATCTTCTAGCCATCAAGAAAAGGAAGGAGATGTAATATTCGATGAAGTGGAGATCAATGAGAAAATGAGCTCTCAAGTATTCCTTATTGAGCAAAGGAGTTCTCAATACTTCAAGGTTTCAAGAAAGGAAACCAAGGACTTTATCAAAGGAACCAAGAGATCTTGAAGGTCCAAGATGGTATGTGTTGTTAATCAAGGAGAGTTCCTACCTCATGAGTCATGGGAGGTGAAGGATCCAAGCCAAAGGAGTCATAAAGATCAAGGGACTCCTCCAAGAAAGGTCAAGAGCATTACTAGGAGTTATGATTCTCATAATTTTTGCAATTTTTTTATATCTTTTGACAAGGGAAAGGAGATTCTAAGTGAAGTTGAGGTAATCTCATGGGAGATAAAGGAGTCTTCTAGCCAAGGTATGTGGAAGAATGATTGCTTCAATGATATTTTTGACAAAAATTATGTTAAATCCATGAAGGAGATTTTATATTCTAAGTTGGTACCTCTAAAATAAAATGCAAAGCTTGTTGATGATTATTTTCAAGAGGACAAGCCATTGGAATTGTGAACTCCTAGTTGGGATCTTGAACCTTCAAGCTTTGATGAGATTGGACAGCCACATGTTGACAATCAAGTTGACAGAAAGATGGACGGGAGAAGCCATGAAGAGGTAAGTAAGTATGAGCTTTACCTTGTTGATGGTGGTAATGTCTCTCATGTTGAAGTTAGTGTGATGGATGCTAGTTTTCCACTTCAACTTCGTAGTGGTTTGTTCAATGGTAATGAGGTCCATCATGATCATGGTAGTGATTATGATAACATTGTGAGTCCTATTTTTTTTAATACAAACAATGTAATTTTTGATACCATTGTTAGTGAGAGCAAAGCTAATGATGGTAATGATTTTAATTTGTATGGGATAATTATGGCTATGATGGTATTCATAGTAGAAAGGTCATTATTGATGTTGGTGAAGACATTCATAATGATATGATTTTCTAGAAATTGGAGATGTTTTATGTGCATTGTGACAAGGATGAATTTGTCAAAGGTGTTGATGACCTTGATTTTCTTNATGTGCATTGTGACAAGGATGAATTTTTCAAAGGTGTTGATGACCTTGATTTTCTTGGATATGAAATGGATGAGCAACATGAAGACAATCTACACTATGATGATGATGGTGAAGGGAAGCTAAGTGGTAGTCTTCCAAACACTAAGAAGAAGAAGGTGAAGAAGAAAAAAATAAGGGAAGAAAGGAAGTTGCTTTGAGGTGGCCTAATCCTTTTGAAGTTTGTTTGTTGCAAGTCATGGAAGAAACACATGGGTTTTGGTGCTTTCAAAATGGAACCATGGTGAAGCCTTTCACATCAAAGATCATATCTACTCTTCTTTCATGACTTTCTCCATTGTGATGTAAGCACAAATGTGTGTGTGTGTGTGTGTGTAATGCATACATTGTGTTGTGTGTTTATGTGTTTGTGAAATAAGTTTGGATGGTAGAGACAAAATGTTGTGAGCTCTAACCATTCCATGTATGTTATGTTTTGGTTTGTGTGTGAATTGTGGCCTATGTGAGGGGGCAATAGCTATTCCAAGTGTAAAGGCATCTTGCATGGGAATCAAAAGTTTTTTGAAGGAGGAAGATGTTGATGTGGACATCAAATAGACCAAAGTAACATCTCTCCATTGATGGGATCTGCCCCTAGAGTTTTGGCATGTTTGGGAGTGTCTTGGGCCTATTTTGATGACTCTAGGATGTTCTGGGGGCTATGGGAACTTGTTTGGAGGTGTCGAGAGGTTCCAGGCCTTAAAAGAAGAATCTTTATATTTTAGCCTTGTAGAGGAGACATCTCATCTACAAACAAGATGTCTCATTTGTAAGTGAGAGGTCTCATCTACATTGTAGACATCTCTGATGAGACATCACACATGATTTGAAGATGTCTACTCTACAACCTCTGCACTCAGGAGAGACACATTCTGTTTCTTGAAGATGTCTTTCTCAAATTTTAATGAACATTAATTTGAATGATAAATTAAAGGGAAGATGAAGAGACATGATGGAAAAGGTATAAATAGACCTCTTGGACCTTCAATTTGATCAAGAGAGTCTAGAGAGAGAAACATAGAGAAACAAAGCATCTAGGGAGATAGAGGTGAGTGAGAGAAGAGTAGAGAGAGATAGAGTCTTGGCAAGAAGTCTTGATGATCATCCTTGTGTGTGTGTGATTTCTTTTATTGTGTGAGAGTTGGATTGAATCTCCTATCTATCCTTGGGAATTATGCTCCCTTTCATATGTAAATTCTCCATTTAAGTAAGAATAAAGCTTTCCTTTTCTTTTCTTGTTCAAATTTTCTATTTTGTGACTTTGAGAGAGCTTGGATTGTGGAATCCATGGGAGCTCCTCATCAGTCTTAAGTTGGAGAAGGCACACTTGGTTGTCAACCTCAAGAAGAGTCATTTCTTTAAGCAAGAGATCACATATTTGGGACATATGATTTTGAAAAATTAAATTAGGATAAAGATTATCAAGGTGAAGGCTATTAGAGATTATCCAAATCCTCAAAATGTTGAAGAGGTAAGATCATTCCTTGATTTAGCAAGTTTTTACAGAAGGTTCCTAACAAAATTTAGTGGTATATCATGGACTATGTTCATTTTGCTAAAGAAGAAACATGAATTTAAGTGGGATGATGAAGCCCAAATAAACTTTAACTTGATGAAGGAAGAAATATCTAGTAAACAAATATTTACAATACCAAATTTCGAAAAGCTTTTTCAAAGTGCAGATGGATGTAAGTGGACTTACCATTGAAGGGGTGCTTTCTCATGAAGGAAGACCTATTACTTTCCTTTTAGAGAAACTAAATGAGTTAAGGAAAAATACAATATGTATGAGAATAAATTATACGCTATTATTTAAGCAAGCAAGCATTGGAGGCATTATTTATTGTCCAAGGAGTTCACCTTAATAAGTGAGTATAAAGCACTTCAATTTCTTAATTTTCAAAAAAAAGTGTAGTGCCAAACACATGAAGTGGCTGGTACAAATGTAGGAGCTCAATTTTGTGCTTAAGAAAAATATTAGAAAAGCTAATGTGGGGGAAAATGCTTTGTTTGGCATGCATGTGGTAGATTTTAGCCTTTCTCATATGGAAGGTATGAATGATTTTGCTAATTTTTATGAATATTACACTAATTTTGAATAGGTTTAGAGGATCCTCAAAGAGCCATTATTTAGTAAGATAGACCAATGGAGAGAATAGCACATCTAAGATGAACTACTGTTCAAGAATGGAATGGTTTATGTTCCCAATTATGATTTTAAAAGGAAAATTTTAATTGAAAAATATTGTGGTGGCATGGCAAGTTATATGAGTAGAGATATGATATTGGATCTTGAGGGTAAGCATAATTTTTAGCCTAGAATGACCTTTGAAGTCTCCATATTTATGAATGAGTGTTTTTCATTTTAGAAATTCAAAGAAGGTAAAGGAGTTGATGGACACTGCATGCCTTTGCTAATTCCCAAGGGGCCTTAGAAAAGTATGTCAATGGATATTGTAAGTGAATTCCAAATATCAAAAGTGGGAATGATGCTAATTTTATGATTATGAATAGATTCTCCAAGATGGTACTCTTCATTCCATGCAACAAGGCAAGTAATGCTTCTCATGTTATAAATTTATTTTTTAGCATGTTGTGAAGTTGCATTGGATTCCTTCAAGTATTGTTATTAGTAGAGACTTCAAGTTTACTAGTAATTTTTGGATATCCCTTTGAAATATTGGAGGAAAAAATTAAGTTTTTCCAATGCATATCATTGATAGTCTGATGGCCAAATTAAAGTGATCAACAAATCTTTGCTTTATATTCTAAGGTGTTTGTGTAAAGGATAGCCTAATACATAAGAAAACTTGTTGTACCATGTAGATTTCTATTATAATAATTTTTTTATGTTACTATTGAAAATATTTTATTTGAGGCTAATTATGATTTTTATCCCAAGATGATGGATAATGTAATAAGCTTTAATGAAAAGGCTCAATTTAGTGTAGATTTTGTGAAGCAGATGAAGGATCTTCATGCTCATGTAAGAGCAAGTCTAGAGAAGACTGAAAAAAAAAGGTCCAAAAGAAGAATGAAGGCAAGAGAAAACTTAAATTTTCTATTGGTAATCACGTTTTAGTATGCTTAAAGAAAAATATGTTGAGGGATGTAAAGTTTTCAAAATTAAAAGATAAGAACATGGTTCCTTTTAGAATAAGGACCAAAATCAATGATAATGCTTTTGAAGTTGACTTACCAAATGATATGGATATGTCTTTTATATTTAATGTTGTAGACAGTGGGCATTATCATGGTCTAGAAAATGATGAAACCTTTAGGAGTAGGATCAATGAGCAACATCAAGCCTTAAAGAGAGAGGAAGGAAATTATACTCAGGAAGAGAAAAGCTTTTATCACTCATGAAGTGAAGAGGCATGAGTACTTAGTCCATTAGGAGGATCAAAACACTGATGATGTTATATGAGTTCATAAGACCAAACTTTTTGAGTGAAGGGTCACTTCTGTCTCTACTTCTTTGTTCACCTAAGTTTACTTTTTGAAGGGTAAAAGAGCTAGTGTAGGGATATCTCATTCAAGCCCCAATGTCGATCACTACAAGTGGAGAAGAAAAAGGTGTAGTGTGACAAACATCTTTCAACTTCAAAAATGTTTTTCCTGCAAGTTCTAATCATTCTTAGAAGACATTTGGCAACCTATAAAGATGTCTTCAAAAAACAAAAGACATCTTTCAAGTACCAAATATGTCTTTCATCAATGAAAGAAGTATTTCTAGAAAGTGACAGTTTTCAAAAAGACATCTTTTCTTTTTCCAAAGACATCTTGTCTCATCTGATGTGGTCATTCCAAGTTCAAAAATAGCCTAAAAAGTGGAGTTAATTATGGAAAAGGTTCTTATAATGTGTGTTGTATTTGAGTTAAATATTGGTTAGTTATTGTGTAATTGGTATGAGAGTGTGTGTGGTCAAAGGAGCATGTGTGATGAGACGCGACTTGCACTAGGCCGCGATATCGCGGCCGCCGCGATATCGCATCTTCTCCTGCGATATCGCGTACGTGATATCGCGTCCCGCCGCCATATCTATAAATAAGAGGCGACACTCCCTTCATTTCCCAATCCTGGCTAGTGTAGCGAAGCTCTGGCAGATTGATCACTCCAGAGTTAGAATTTTTTCCCATGTGCCCGCAGTAGGAGTCCTAGAGTGAACGGCTCTTTATTCGAGCAGCTTGTAACCTGAACCCAAGTTGTGTATGGTAATAAAGACGAACTTGATTGGATAAACCTTACAGCAGGTGGTTTTATTTATTGCTTTCATTTACTGCTTTCCTAGTGCGTTCAAGTACGACTTGATTACGAGCGTCTACGGACGTGTACGGCTAGTCAAGGAATCGGTTGCTTGACGCAACGCATGAGTACGACTCAATTACGAGCATTGGCTGCTTGGTAACCCAGTAGCATATTCTAGGATTCTGCACTTGGTAATCCCAGTAGTAGTCCAATGTGTACGGCTAGTTGAGGAATCGGCTGCTCATTGCTAGGCTAGAACGTGTGATAAGTACGACTTAGTTACGAGCACCCACGAGTGTGTACCGCTTGCTAAGGAATCGGCTGCTTATCACATGTAGGCTAAATAGGTGCCTCAGTACGACCACTTCGAGCACTTGCGTTACGTG
>MNCI01004713.1:51652-71140 GCA_015680685.1 Gnetum montanum
TAGCATAGAACATAAGCCGAAAATACCAAGAAAATCACATAGCTCAGACTTGCTTAACCATACACCGTGACACTTACAAGCAAGCCTGGGAAGACAACGAACGATTAACCCCAAGTGTTTCTTGTGGCGTTAAGGCATTTAGTCTGCAGAGTTCGACCGGATCGCGCGTGTACGCTCGTATTCGTATGGTTGAGTGTAGGGGTACCTCGCCACTCATCAATGTGGTTTGGCCATTGTGTGAATCTTGGTTGTGGGAAGCTAACACTATGTGAAAAGGAAAGAGATCCTTGAGATTGATCCTTGCATGGAGGACAATCTTATGTAATTGTAGAGAATCTTACTCTACAATATCGTTGAGTGTGTAAATGTTCTGTGGGATTTTGATTCTATTGTATTTGTAATATTTATGCAATTTAATAGAATATGGCTAGTTTTTCCTTTTTCTATTAATATATTTATCCTGCATGAAATCTAGATTCAATGTGTTTGAAGGGTTAATTACATTAGAGTAACCCTACTATACGAGAATTCTTGAGGAAGAATATAACACCCCTACTCTAGACACCCCTTACACCTTGTTATGTTTGTGATTTAAACCTTTGATGTCTTATTTGCTAACTTATGTTAACGTATTTTTCCCCTTTCTTATATTAACTAAGCTTTTGTATGTAATGTAAGCCATGCACCTAGCTATGTCCTTTTTAATGGCCTTTTACTTTTAAAATATTCTAAGGCTTATTTTCTCTTTTGGTTAGTTTTAATTTTATTTTTTTAATAAATTTTCCATGTGATCATATTTTTATACTTTTATATTTTAGTAATTTTTAATATTTTTTATATTTTGGATTATCTTTTAATTTAGCACATGCACACCAACCCTTTTGTTGGAATTTTGAGTTAGTGGGTGCCAAGCACTAGATGGGCCATTAGCACATAGAATACTACTTTTTTGGTATCATTTATATGGGCAATTTATATTTTTGATAGAATTATATTTTTATATTTTTATTTTTATTTTTAAATTATTTTTAACTTATGATTTAGAGGGTCTCATGCTAACCTTCAGTTAGTTATGCCTTTAACCTTAGGCCTTGTTATCAACTTCGGTTTAAACATATCTATTAGCTTGGGGTTAGACATAGCCATTAACTTTCTCAAAGGAGATGCCCCTAAGATTAGTGCAAGTTGTAACCCACATGAGGAAAAGGATTTAGAAATATGTTTTGAAATTACAATTTCTTTTTAATTTAGTTCTTGCCTATGAAATCTTCCTTTCCCAACCCTACCAAACCATTTCTAGAATATAACTTTGATTACTATTCCATAAGAGAGAATCCTTTTTTTCTTTACCTTGCAAACATTTGAAAGATAGAGATAGAGAGTGAGATTCTACCGAATTAGAGAGAGAGCTATATCTAGATCTTGCATTGTCAACCAACACCTAAAATAAGCCATATTTTAAGATCTCATTTCAAATATTTCCTAGATCACATTGTTAATCTTCAATTTTACCTAGGGTTTGGAGCCTATTTTGAAGATTGAAGCCACACCAAAATCATTTCTACGACACTATCAATTTAGGTAGGGTAATTTGGTGTTTATTTTCCTATTTCTACTTATTTTGCAGTTGTTTGTCAATTTGTTGACTTTCTCATATCTGAATATTTTAATATCAATTTCTGCATTTTGGCTATTTTTGAAATTTTATATCATGCATAGAATGTTAGTCAATATTTAAACCAAGGTTGACCACATTTTAACTAGTTTTGACAACATTTTGCCATTGTTTTGAATTTTTCCAAAACTTCAACTATAAAACTAGCGTTTCAAGCTATTTTTCATATTTGTGACCCACAAGATGACTATAAATGCCATTATCCTAGAAAAAAAATGTATAACATGCTAGCAAAGATCATGAGGCATCACAATCTAGTCACAAGCTTTCAATGAATAAAATAATATATTTTTTAAATTACGATGAAAAATGGAGTAACATTTATAATGTGACCCATAGCCTCTAGGAAACAAAAACTTATAAAAATTAGTGAAAACAACATTTTTAAGGCTTCTATAATGCCTAAAAACTAGTAATTAACAACTATTGCTATTTTAGCAATTGTAGGAACTTAGAATGGCCATAAAAATTATATTTTCATTTGGTAATGTTCTAATATTTTTTAGACATTCATATAAACTCATATTTTGAGACTTTCCCCCATTGGCACATTGGAATTTTTCATTTTACAACATTTCTTGATCTATTGGCCTAGATCTTCTAGTTTGGATGTTTGGCATTTTTTGCAGCAAATTTATGTGAGTTTTAGACCCATCAATTCTTTAGTTTGGATTTATACACTTGATTAGACATTTAGGTTCATCTTTCCAATACCCAAGGACTTGTTTGAGTGTTATATTTTACTTTCGATTTGGCCAACAATTTGATTATATATGGGTTTTAGACTAATCAATTATCTTATGTGGGATTTAGTCTTACCGCTTATATATGTGGGGTTTAGACTAATCATTTTCCCTCTCTTATTTCTCTATGAGCATCAAATTGTGGTAGGAATTGCCAATGTATGGAAAAATATGCCCTTGAAATTGTTGAAGGAATTTTTTATGTATAATAAAAGATGCTTTTGAATTTCACTCACTAAACCATGATTCAAAGGACCTAACATTTTGACAAGCCCACAAAGAAGAATGTAATATTGTCCAAATGTCCATAAATTATGTGTAGGTTTCTCATTTTTGGATATACTACAATTCAATCATGATTCATAGTTTGCTCATATAAAAACCTAAGACTCATTATGACCAAGCCATGATGTTTGTTTGATTTCTACTACAACTCATCATGAAGATTATGTCCTTATTGATACTTGCAGTATAAGATTTGGGATCCTCTTTGTCAAGACTATAATTCACGGCCAACTCATGGCATTAATTTGTTAAGATCATGATCGATAGTCAGCTCATGATGTTCAATTTTCTAAATTTCAAAGCATTTCCACTTGTGGTTTGTTGCTATCGATGTTACAACTGCCAACACAACCTGCAACTAACTCACAATGGCTTAAATCTCTACATTTTAAGTTTAAACATGATCCACCATGGTGATTCAAATAATCTAGGATTACCACCTTATTACTACTTAAAAGCTCCTTATAATCATCTATTTTTTAGCTATTATGGGTTATTGCAACTCCACAACAACTTTAAATCAACTCGTTGTTCTCACAAAAGTAGAAAAATAAAATCTAGAGATTTAAGGCCAAACCAAGATTGAAGATTACTAAAGATACCTCCATTGCATCAAGTCTAACAAGAATTGTTTCTTGAGATCCTCCCATAGATCATACATGCAAAAACCTCCATAGATACAAAATTTAACTAATAGAGAATCATGTTATTACATCTACTTCATTGAATCAAATTATTGGGATTAAATAATTTTTAAACCATTCTTTTATGAATCCCAACCTTTTTCCCAATCAAAGTAATTTACATAGCGAGGCTAGGGACCACTTAAAAGACATAGGTTCAAACCTTGACATAACCACTTAAAAGAGTTTTAAATTTTGTTCATCTACCAACTCTTCTAAAACACTATCTTAACATAATGAAAGCCATTTGGAAAATGGAAATTTTTATTACATCCAAGAGATCACATATGATTTGTTGAATGATTACAATGCTTCAACATAGTATTGAAGAAACTTAAAACCATCATTGATGCAATGCCCCAAGTATATAGGGTTAATTTGAAACAAAGTAATCAGCAAATTACAATTAGTATAATTTAATGAAATGTAAGCCAAAGATGGGTAAAATAAAAAATATGTTCTTCATCTTCCATGATTTTTTTGCATAGTCTACAAATATGCTCTTCTCTTGGTAAACTAATTTAATGACTTATCTCAATAAGAAGATGATGAGAGTGTTAACCTTTTGGTATTCCAAAAAACTTAATGAAAATGGAGAACAAAAAATGTTTGCTATGTATGATGTGTTTACAAGACATGAACAAGAACTTCACATTAGGACTAAGAACTCAAGGAAAATGAGATCTACAACAAATTGACAAAGTGAAGAACTAATAAGCCAACATGAGAACATGAATGAACATGAACTAAAAACAAAGACTCCAAACTAAATAAATATGCTCCAAGTATTGGAAAAAGCTACATCAATTAGAGAAAGCCTTAGGAATTAGAGCTCAATAGTTGAGAAGACATCTCTAAGAAATAATAGATGTCTCAACCAAGAAGAAAGAAATTACAGGAAAACATCTTCAAGAAATAGTAGACATCTCCCTAAATATGTCTTCCAAGAGACATTTCATTCTCCAAGGAGATATTTCTCCAAAATTGAGGTAGACTTGTAGACATCACAACTTCAAGGGAGACATCTGCACTAGCTGTAGGATAGACATTGCATGAATTCCAAGGTGTTTTTGAAAACTCTAAAACTATTAGAAGACATCAAATTCTTGGAAATTGTGCAATAATTATCAACATCAAAGCTATCATTGTCTATTTTATGTTGTTGTACTTGTGGACTTCATTGTCACATCATTTTTTTGATTATTTGTAGTAATGTACTTCAAAGTACAAGGACCTGTAATTTGAGTTACACTCTTTCCTTGTTCTTCTTTCTCTTTCTTTGTTGTCCTAAAAGGTTGATGTGCTTCTTAAGAGAAGGCATCCATATTGAGCTTGTTAGGATCATTTAGGATAGAGTTATTTTGCAACACCAACACACTTTGGAGTAGAGGTCAATTTTATAAACATTGTGGGATTCTATGAACCATATTTTGAGCTTGTTGGAACCTTACAAGGTTGAGATATTTCACAATGAAAAACTCTTCATAGAAGAGCTCAAATCTTGTAAAGATTGTGGTGTTTTCTAAATCACATTTTGGAAGAAACAAAGTCTAGAGGTATGTAAGGAATCTACCCTCAAATTGTGGACTATCCAAGTTGGGGAACCACGTAATCTTTGGTATGTTTTGTGTGACAATTTTGACTTCAAATTGGGGAACTTATTCAAACCCCTTTTTAAGTTCTTTATCCTCAAGTCGTATTAGAGCCTATTACTCTTACACTCTACATCAACTTTCAAGAGTGAATCATGGAGGAGATATCCTACACAAAGCCACAAATGTTTGATGAGTTCAATTTTGCTTATTTGAAGGTGATTTTGAAAGGATTCTTTAAGTCAATGGAGTTTGAGATTTGGAAGTCCATCATCAAAAGTTACATACCACCTATCAATAGTGCAACAAAGGGCATCAAACCATGGTGCAAGTGGACATGAGAAGAAAGAGATAAGTTTATGTACAATTCAAAAGAAAAAAATTGTTTATATTATGCATTAAATAAGTCTGAATTTAATAGGATAGTTGGTTATATAACTAGTAAGGAAATTTGGGAAACCTTAGAAGCTACCTATGAAGGCACATCCATAGTTAAATAATCAAAATTGTTGGTTTTGCAAAGTGAATATGATAAACTTAGAATGAGAAAAGGTGAGAAAATAAAAGATTACTTCTCTAAGGCTAATGATATAGTTGTAGTAATTAGGGGAATAGGCAAGGACTTGCATAAAAGGGATGTAATAATAAAAATGATTACAACACTCCAACTAGAATTTAGACCAAAGGTTACAACTATGGAAGAGAGTAGAGATTTTTCGATCTTAAAACTTGAAGAAATTCAAAGTGCTCTTATAGCTTATGAAATGAATCTCAAAAGTGAAGGAGCAATAAAAGAAAAGCCCATTTCCTTAAAATCTGCATCCAAGGAGAAGGAACCTAATGAGCAAGATGTGAGCAATGAAGAGGAAATAACTCTTTTTTCAAAAAGAGTTCAATGAGTTCTTGCAAGAAAGGGAAGAAGTCTTAATCAATTAGGCCCCAACCAATTTAACTCTAAAGGTAAGGATAATGGTAAAAATCTATCAAATTCTAATTTTGATGCTTTTTCAATAGAATGTTGGATATGTAGACGAAGAGGACATGTGACCTCAAAATGCCCTAATAATGGTAGGTTGCAACAAAAAGAAAGGACTAATGTGGATATGAAAAATGCCAACTTCTATACCAACTGGGATGATGGTGAGCAAAGTGAAGAATAAGTGGATAGCTCCACAAAATATTCTTAGCTTATTTGCATAATAGTTACAAATGAAAATACATTACAAATTTCTGATGAACTAAGAGATAAGTATGATGAAAGGTATAGTGAATTACGTGACGAAATTCTTATCCTACATTATCTACACAAGAAGGTAATGAAAAATATGAATAGAAAATTTTCTAAAATTCATACCTTGAGCTCCAAATTAAAAGGAGAAATCTTAGACATAAATGCTAATATTCGACTACTAACCCCTTTAGATGTAGAGAAATACAAGGATTCCTAAGAAGGAGAGGTCCATGAAAATTAGCCTAGGAGTGAAGATTTAGAAGAAACCCCAAAAAGGAACACAAGTCCCAACTTAAGTGTAATCAAGTTTAATAACCCCATTCTTATATAGAACACTTCGTTTTCTTGTAAAAATTGTGGAATTAAACAAGATTTTTGTTATCCTCATGTTGGAAAAAATAGCATTGATGCTTAGTCTTCTCATAAGGATCCTAGTAAAGGTTTTTTATAGGAAGTGATAACTTAGAATGAAAATGAGTTGAAAGTTCCAAAAATCCCTAAAAGAATGGATGATAAAGAATATGACCATATATTCTCTTATCATGAAGAACATGAACAAGTAGGGTTGTCATACAAAAGAACTAATGAAAGAAAATCAAATGGTAAGGAGATACTCCATGATAGAGGACCTCATCTCAAACTTCATTACTTGATTTTCATCTCAAATGCAAGTAAGGTAAGTCATGGTAAGTTTCTATTTCCTTACTTGCTAGTTTAAATTTTGGTCTATTCTTGAATAGTTTATAAATTTTTATTTTTCAAACATATATCTTTATTCATAGGAAAGAAGAGCAAAATAGTATGGCTATTTCTCATGCGTAAACTTTTTAGCTACATGCATGTCATTAATAATAAAAGGAAGGGCTTATTCTTGTAGAAAAATAGAATCTAGGAATCGCATTACATCCATGCTTATTATAAGATGCTATTGATTTAAAAATATTGGACTAAGTTCTATAAGAAATGTTTTGTTGATTGATCAAGAGAAGATATATTTGTTCTTATTCAAAATTTTTAAGTCATTCAATTACACAATTTCTTTTTAAAGCAAGCTAATAAAGAAGTTAGCATTAGGATTAAAATTAGCAAATATGTAGGGGAAGCTTGGACCCAATGAGTTATTTTAAAGCATCCTTATGTGAAAGTGTATGAATTTTATTTTGGAAGACATATGAATGGTGTACAATATTTTTGGTTTAATTTTTGAAATTTCTACTAACTTAGAATGATCATCAATTACTTTATGGACATCAATTTCTGAAAACTTTAACATGATAAGTGATGTTTTGACCCTTCATGTGAACATTAATGTAATCCTTGAAAGCTAGATATATATGTATTTACTCTCTTGCCATGAAATTACTAATCCCTTGTCAATGCCTCAAAAATAGTAATTATCAAATCATGTGACATTGGTTTATTTGTTACTAATGGCTTATTCATACAAGTTACATGACTCTAAACACTCACACTTTAAACTTTAGCCTTTGATTTTAAATTCTCCTAGACATTAATTGAAAGGCTTGGCTTAGTTATGTTTGGATTAGCTATGGCTCATTAACAAGGGGGCAGCTCTTAAATGGAATATGGTTTGTCACCCCTATAATGTTACAAAATGTGCTCTACTTAACTGATTCTATAAATGTTTGTATTTCTATGATAGTACTACATACTATGAATATATCCTCTTTGAATACTTATGCCCTTTATTGTTAATGTGAACTAAAGGAAGAAGTACTCACACCTTCATTATAAAAGTTTCTTATGATGTTCATAAAATGAATGGATAATATACCTTAAATTTCCTTAAGATACATATTGATATCTTAGAAATTGCCTTATCTCTTAACCTAGAGATTGATCTAAAAGTCCCTTATGCATGATGTATGTATGTACTTGTTCATAAAAAATTTCATATTTTCATATATACACTCTTATCATGCACTACTTGGATGAAAATTATGCATTCTTTTGGTCAATCTTGTTGCTAGGCTTCACTCATTTTTGATGATGTCCAAAAAGGGGGAGAATTTGACCTTTGATATTTGATATTATTTAATGTTAAAATCTGATCATAATGTGAATAAAATGTAGAAATAAAATTGATTGTGCTATTATGGATATCATTTTTGTGATTTTGATGTAGATCAAATTATAGATTGATTATGCTATTATGGATATCATTTGTGATTGTGATGTGATGATATGAAAAGACTTAATCACTTGTAATATGATTGCGATTTATAGAATATAGTGCACTATTCATTTCTGATGGTTCTGGTGGATATATTTAAATTAGTGTCATGAGAAATATTGCAATTATATTTCTTAATGATTTTTGGACCTACTAACCTATTTTCTTAAGCTTTTGGACATCACCAAAAAGAGGGAGATTGTTGACCTTTTGGTATGCCAAAACTTAAAGAAAGTGAAGAACAAATAATGTTTGTTGTGAATGATGTTTTTATAGGACATGAACAAGAACTCCACATTAGGACTAAGAACTCAAGAAAAACGAGATCTACAACAAATTAACAAAGTAAAGAACTAATAAGCCAACATGAGAACATGAATGAGCATGAACTAAAAAAAAGACTCCAAATCAAATGAATATTCTCTAAGGATTAGTGATGAGTGGTAGGTATCCCTACACTCAACCATACGAAACAAGAACTTAGGTTGACATTCCAACTTCAAAGAAGATGTCAACACTAGCTATTTGGTATTTGTTGCATGACTTCCAAGGTGTTTTTGAAAACTCTGAAATGATAAGAAGACATCAGATTCCTAGGAATTATCCAATAATTATCAAGATCAAAGCTATCATTGTCTATTCTATGTTTTTGTACTTGCATGCTTCATTGTCACATCATTTTCTTAATTGTTTGTAGTACTATGCTTCAAACTACAAGGATCTATAACTTTCATTACACTCTTCCTTTCTTTTTTCTTTCTCTTTCTTTGTTGTCCTACAAGATTTATGTGCTTCTTGTGAGAATGCATCCATATTGAGCTTGTCAAGATCTTGCGGGATTAAGTTATTTTGCAATGCCAAAACACTTTAGGGTGGAGCTTAATTTTGTAAAGGTTTTGAGATCCTATAAATCACATTTTGAGCTTGTTGGGATCTTACATTTTTAGAGATTTTGCAACGATGAAACTCTCTATAGTAAAGCTTAAATCTTATAATGGTTGTGGTGTCCTCTAAACCACATTTTGGAAGAAACAACGTCTGGAGGTGTGCAAGGGATCTACCCTCCAACTGTGGATTACCCAAGTTGGGGAACCACGTAATTTTTGGTGTGTTTTGTGTAATAGGTTTAACTTCAAATTGAGGAACTTATTCAACCCTCTTCTAAGTTCTCGATCCTTAGAGAGCTCATTATTTCTTTAATAATTTGATTCCTTAACTAAGTAGGAATAGTTGAGAATAGATACTATTAAGTACTAGATAACAAACCTCCTGTAACAGAATGTAAATAAAAATGTTTTTTCCCTAATGTGTTCAACAAAACTTTAGCCAAGACATTTTCTTTTATAGTTTTCTAAAATATACTTTTGTTTAAAGGAAGATCCTATATAGCAATATTCCATGACTAAAGCCATAATTTTCCTTGATGCAAACATCCATTTTCTTGTGTAGCATTCATTATTTCCTTAGCATACTTAACTTTCTCCATGTGACTTAACTTCTGAGTATAAGAAATAAATTGATAATAGACTTCAACTTTCAGAGAAATAAAATGCTTCTAAAAGTAAGATATCATAAGAAGTCTACATTTTCACTTGAAATTCACATACATGAAACTATTTTTGAACATGCTCTAATTTTTTCCAATTCTATATGGAAAGAGAAGGTCCCCAGGCAACACACCCATATAATAATATAGGTTGGACATGACTACAAAAAAAGTTCACTCTGATCTCCCATGCCAAAATTTGTTTCCTACTACAATTATTTCTTTGAGAAATAGAGCTCACATGCCACTTGAAGCCCTTTAAGCAATAATGGTAATCCAACTATAATTACTAGTAAATTGAACTTCCAAATATTTATAAGATTCACATATATTAAGGCTTTTTCCTCCAAGGATAAAAATTTAATTTCTATTTCTAATACCACAAACTAGAATTTTGTCTTACCAATATTAACTTTCATATCTGAATGGTTGTAGTAGTCATGGAGAATTTGAAGCATATAACTTAATCTTATAGCTGATTTTGTAATCAAGGTCACATCATTTAAAAATAATCCATTCATTGACATACCATGATTAATAGCATTTTGCATCCCTTCCTCCAATTCATACATAAATATCTCATAAAGGCTAGGCGATAAAGGAAAGCCTCATTTAACTCCAACTGAGTTGCTGATAATTATTCCTTCTTCAGTAAGATTATCTTCAATAAGAATGTTAACCATAAAATTATCTTTAATAAGACTATTAGTCCTCTCATAGATTCTTTTAGAAGTAGAAATGAGATCTAGTAGAATGTTAATGCTATCTAATCTCTTTCAAAGCTTATCTCGACCAATGATATCGTAAGCCTTGGAGAAATGAACAAAACAAATAAAAGTTATATGGTTAGGCCTTTTTACTTTCTCTACATAATAACACAAAGTTATTACATGGTCTATAGTAGAATGATTCCTCCTAAATCTTGCTTGTGACTGAGCATGAAGACCTTGCATTTCTCACCCATGAACTAATTTTATTCTTCAAAATAGTACCCAAAAGCTTAGTGAAAACTAAATTAATTGTAATCAATCAATAATTATTAAGATATGTCTTATCTCCTTTTTTGAAAAGTAAGATTGCTCGACTAGAATATTAAGAGCAATCTAAACCACACTATGTTGACCTTTTCGTGTGTTTAAACCTTAAAAAAATGGAGAACATAGTTTGGTAGTGTGTGTGTTAATCTTGCAAGGCATGAATAAAACTCAAGGAAATGAAAATGAGGTATCAAAATGAAATCTACAATGAGCATGGACAAGTATGAAAGAAAACAAAGGATAGGAGTTAAATGAAGAAGTTTTGAGATTGGGGAAGAAGGAAAATTGATGCAAGGAAGCCTCAAAATTCAAGGAACCAAAAGTTGAAGAGACATCTACTATTTTTGATAGTTGTCTCCCAAGAGACATCCTATTCTCCAAGGAGACATCTCTCTAGAATTCAGGTAGATCTCAAGTAGACATCCCAACTTCAAGAAAGACATCTACACTAGTTGTTGGGTAGCCATTGCACTAATTCTGAGGTGTTTTTGAAAACTTTGAAGTTATAAGAAGACATCAAATTCTTGAGATTTGGGAAAGTGTTGTCAACATCAAAGCAATCATTTTCATATCTATGCTCTTGTACTCTAGTCCTTCATTATCATATCTATGCTATTGTACTCTAGTCCTTCATTATCACATCAGTTACTTCGTTGTATGTTAATTATATGATGAATTAAGCTTCAACAACAAGGACTTGTAATTGTAGTTACATTCTTTCCTTGTATCTTATCTTTTTTTCTTGTTTCCCTACAGGGTTGACGTGATTCTTGTGAGAAGGCATTGGTATTGAGCTTGTCGAGATCCTACAAGATTGAATCATTTTGCAACACTAAAACACTCCAAAGTAGAGATCAATTTTTATACAGGTTATGGAATCCTTGAAACTAAATTTTGAGCTTCTTGTGACCTTGTGGGATTGGGAGATTTCACAATGATGAAACTCTTTGTAGTGAAGCTCAAATCTTGTAAAGGTTGTGATGTCCTCTAAATCACATTCTGTAAGAAACAGAGTCCAAAGGTGTGCAAGGAATCTACCCTCTAAGTGTGAACTACCCAAGTTGGGGAACCATGTAATTTTTGGTGTGTTGTGTGTGACAAGGTTGACTTCAAATTAGTGGAATTTATTCAACCCCCCTTCTAAGTTCTTGATCCTCAAGTGGTATTGAAGCCAAGTACTCTTGTGCTCAACATCAACCTTCAAGGGTGAACTATGGAGGGGACATCCTACATAAAGCTACCAATTTTCTATGGGTTTGATTTTACCTATTGGAAGGCAAGGATGCAATGTGTTTTCGAGTCAATGAAGTTTAAGGTTTGGGAGTCCATCCTCAAAGGTTACACACTACCAGTTGATAGTGTAACAAAGGCCATCAAACCACAAAGCAAGTGGAAATCAAAAGAAAGAGATAAGTTTATGTATAATTGAAAAGCAAAAAAAATTTTATATTATGCATTAAATAAGTCTAAATTCAATAGGATAGCTAATTGTAGAACTATTAAGGAAATTTGGAAGACCTTAGAAGCTACCTATGAAGGCACATTCATAGTCATACAATCTAAGCTTTTGGTCTTACAAAGTGAGTATGACAAACTCAAAATGAGAGAAGGTAAAAAGATAAAAGACTATTTCTCTAGAGCAAGCAAGGACTTGCCTGAAAGTGACATGATAATAAAAATGATTTGAACTCTCCAATCATAATTTAGACCTAAGGCCATAGTTGTGGAAGAGATTAGAGATTTTTTAGTTCTAAAATTCAAAGAGCTTCAAAGTGCATCTATTGCTTATGAAATAAATCTCATAAGCGAAGGGGAAATAAAAGAAAAATTCATTGTCTTGGAATTACCATCCAAAGAGAAGGTCCTAGAAGAACAAGAAGTGAACAATCAAGATGAAACTATCCTTCTATCAAAAAGGCTTCAAACACTTTTAGGAAAAAGGGGCAAGAACTTCTATTAACAAGGGCCCAACTAATCAACCACCAAATGTAAGGTGAGAAGTAAGAATTTTTAAGCTCTAATTTTAATTCTATTTTGATAATGTTGGGTTTATGATGGAAGAGACCATGTGGCCTCTAAATGTCCTAGTAATAGAAGGTTGCAATGGAAAGATGGCAATGATATTGATACAAAAAACACCAATCTTTACATAAGTTGGTATGATGAAGAACAAGGTCATGATGTTGATGATGATACAAAAGATTCACATCTCATTTGTATGACCCTCACAAATGATAGTACTAGCCTCTTAGATGATGATCAATCTGAAAATGATGAAGAAAGATATGACCTTTTGTGTAAGGAACTTCTATCTTTTCAAAGTTTCTATATAAAGTTAGATAAACAACTAAAAACAAAGAATCAATATATTTCTTCACTAAATATAAAGATTTCATATCTCACAAAAGAAATCTCAAACCTAAGGGTTAAGAATGAAAAACTAACCTTGATTTACAAGCAGGCTAAGGAAGAACTTGCACATACTAAACTTATAAATAAAAGGCTAGTCAAAGGAAAGTAATCTCTTCGAATAGTTCTTAGGCAAGGAAAAAGTTCAAATGATAAAAGTGGACTAGGTTGTTGTCAACAAGAACAAGCATCCCCACAAAAAACATTAGAACAAAAGGCTCCTTCAAAGATTGAGGTAACTACAAGCACTCCATTTAGCCAAAAAGTAATTTCAAAGTCTAATAACTTTTATCCAAATATAAGGGTTAGGTGCTATTACTACAATAAATTTAGACATAAGCAATGGGATTGTAATTCGAAGTAGTATCATATGAATACTCAAACATATCACAGAAACTCCTTGGTCTTATCAAAATGTGTCTAAAAAAAAGTTGTGCAGGATAATAAGATAAAGGACAAGGACATGAAAAAGGTATGGATAATTAAGAAGAAGGAAGATAATAATAAGAAAATCCTCTCAAATGAGTTTGTCAAAGGAATCCAATCCTTGGAAATAGATGAAAGTTATATGAGATGAGATACCTCAGAAGAGGGATCTCATCCTGAAGCTTCCTAGACATCTCTTCATCCTCTTCAACAAGGAAGGTAAGTAGAGGTAAGTCTTTAATTCACTATCTTTTAAGACTATAATCCTTGGTAGCCATCCGTAAGCCTTCTCTTACTGAACCCCACCTTGCTAAGACATCTTCTTAAAGATGTCTCCCAAGAGACGTTTACTTTTAAAAAGATAATTCTACCCAGAGATGTCTACTTCTCAAATGAGATAGTTTACTATGTTTTCTTTTGCCATGGAAGAGACATATACTTCTCAAAGAAGACATCTACCTGTGTTTTAAAAGCATGACATAGATGTCTATCTTTTGAAGGAGACATCCATCTTTTTGTTTAATACCCTTTTCTAGCACTATTATAAAAATCTAAACCCTCATCTTTCATTCATTCAAAAATAGATGTCCAAGGGAAGATGATAAAGGTTTCACTAGCAGTTGCAAGTTGTACTATTTCTTCAACACCCCTAGCCTACAGGAAGATAGCAATGTCAAGAGCACTATCTAAGAGGAGTAAGAAGTCAAAAGAAGCTTCCACTAGCACTACAAATACCTACAATCCTTAGTTTAGAATAGTTAGCGCCCAGCACTGATTTGAGGTAACTCAAACCATTTCTATCATTTCTAAGCATTCTCTTTCTTTCCCATAACATAGATAGAAGAAGTTAATGAGTTTATTCCAAGTATTGAGTTAGGCTACCCTCATTTCTATGAATTTTTCTGTACCCAAAATTCTCATCAGAGAATTTTACCGTAACATTATTATTACAAATGCTTTTGTTGGAGCCTTCACTACCATGGTTGGGGGTTTGCTAATTGATATATCTCCTCAAGTTATTAATTTTTTACTTGGGATTTATAGTGCTGATGTGTTTAGAGTCACCATTCATGCCATTGGTAACATTTTTATGAATGGTTTGATTCTAGTCTTCCAAGATGAATTTTGTGATGCATTGGGGAGTCAATGTCTCTTCATACTATGAGGATCTATAGGATTCAAATGGCCCCAAATGCTTCTATCCTGTCACTCATTATTTTGTATAACATCATTGTAAAATGGGAAAGCTATAATTATTTGTTACTAGCCTAGTTGTTTGTTTTATACTACCTTCTTACAAAACAACCATTGGACTTAGGTCATACTCTCTATCATGACATGTTGGGCTAGTTCACCAAGGAGAGAATCCTTGGGCACCCTCACCTCGTTAGTTTGTTGATTCAACAGAGGATTGTTCCCATTTTTAACATGTCTTTGGTTAAAGGTAATAGGAGCTTTAGTGAGAATGCAGAGAAGAGGAGCTCCACCCATGCTAAAGGAGAAAAAACCAACACCATGCCCCAAAACCTAAAAATAAGAAATCCACCTCACCATGTTGGACCTCTCCTGAGTCAAGAAGGTCCACATCAACTAGCAGGAAAATGAGATCTTCATTGAAGAAGCTGCTTAAGCCATTTTCTCATACCTTAAAGATGATTTATGGGAATCTCTCTTACCTCTATAACAGAATGAATGCAGCCAGGTACCTCTTCCTCTTAATGAATAACAATTTTAGGAGACCACCACTCCTCCCATTTCAAATAGTGAAAAGGACTTTCCTGCCTCACCTAACAGTAGCTAGGCCTTTCCAAACATATGATTTAGGAAATGCCTTCAATTTAGATAAGCCTGGTGCACCACTAACACATGTTCAAGGAAAGGTTCCTAATCTCATGCAAGCTAGACCAAATTCCCATCATACAAATGATGCTCCAACAACATTTCAGTAGCAATCTATGGAGATTTTTGGAACTATCTCTCAGTAGATACCTACCGATGTCATCACCTATTAGAGGAAGGATTCTTCCTCCTCCTCTTAGTAGGCTCCATCTAAGCAAGATCCACTAGCTTCATCTCGATTTCAATTGAAGCTTTGTCCATAGAGAGCACTAGTCTAGCTACCTTCTTTGGATAATGACAGTGAGTAGCATCTCTCTAGCTCTAATACCAGTAGTGATGTTGAAGGGGAGAAGACATATAGACCTTCTTGTGCTATGGCTACTTCAAGTGAGGATTCAGATGATGCAACTAAGGTCAATGGCTAGGATCCTTAAGTGATCCCTCCTTTTTGATGATGTCCAAAAAGGAGGATAATTTTTGGCCAATCAAATCTTGATAAATCTAGTTATGGATATTTTGTTGTTGTAAATGGTTATGAACATATTAGCAGTTGTACGTATTGAGGACTATTTGGACATGGTTATGTATTATTATTATGAAATTATGGAGATCCCGTTTTTTTCTCTTTTGATCTCTACCCTATGCCTCGAGCTCTAAAGCCCTATCTTAGTGAAACTTTGGCCACTATCAAAATATATATGTCTTAAAGTATTTTTATCAATTACTATCATTTAAATTACATAATTACTCATCCATTTTCTTAAGTTTTGGACATCACCAAAAAGGGAAACATTGTTGACCTTTTAGCATGTCAAAACCTTAAAAAAATGGAGAACATAGTTTGGTTGTGTGTGTGTTAATCTTGTAGGGCATGAATAAAACTCAAGGAAATGAAAACCAGGTGTCAAAATAAAATCTAAAATGAGCATGAACAAGTATAAAATAAAATTAAGGATACAAGTTAAATGAAGAAGCTTCAAGGTTTAGTAAGAAGAAAATTAACAAAAGGAAGCCTCAAAATTCAAGAAACCAAAAGTTGAAGAGATGCCTACTAATATTTTTAGGAGACATCTCCATTGCAAAATAGACATCTCCCTAGAGAAGTCTCCAAAAAGACATCCCATTATCCAAGGAGATTTCTCTCTAGAATTGAGGCAGATCTTAGGTAGATGTCCCAACTTTGAGAGAGACATCAACACTAGTCGTTGGATAGCTGTTGCACTAATTTTAAGGTATTTTTGAAAACTCCAAAGCTATAAGAAGACATCAAATTCTTGAGATTTTGGGAACTATTTTCAACATGAAAGTAATCACTTTCATATCTATTCCCTTGTACTCTTGTCCTTCATTGTCACATCATTTCCTTGGTTGTATGTTAATTGTATGTTGAAATGAGCTTTAATGACAAGAACTTGTAGTTGTAGGTACATTCTTTTCTTGTATCTTTTCCTTTTTCTTGTTGCCCTGCAAGGTTGATGTGATTCTTGTGAGAAGGCATTTGTATTGAGCTTGTCAGGATCCTATGGGATTGAGTCATTTTGCAGTCTCAAAACACTCCTAAGCGGAGCTTAATTTTTGTACAAGTTGTGGGATCCTTGAAACCACATTTTGAGCTTGTTGGGACCTTGCGAGGTTGAGAGATTTTGCAGCGACGCATAGCAGAGCTCAAATCTTGTATAGGTTGTGATGTCCTCTAAACCACATTTAGGAAGAAATAAAATTTGAAGGTGTGTAAGGAATCTACCCTTCAAGTGTGAACTACCCAAGTTGAAGAACCACATAAATTTTGGTGTGTTGTGTATGATAGGATTGACTTAAAATTAGGGGAACTTATTCAACCTCCCTTCTAAATTCTCAATCCTCATGTTGATTCCCTTTATTTTAAGATTACAAGTTGATTTCCACACCAATAGACCACCTCATTTATGAGTCTTTTCAAATAATCCATTAACATCAACACCTTTCCCAAAAGATAATATTTGAATTTCTACAAAAATATCATCAAGCAATAACTCAAGAACACTAGAGTTATCATGCATAGTCAGGGGAGCCTCTTGATTAAAAAGGTCATTAAATAAAGTTTGAATAGTATATAAGGAAAAATCCCAATCATATTGTTGTTTGTCTTAGAATAAATTCCAAAAGCTATTTGGATTCTTGCACCTCTTTAATGAACATCCTTATATAAAAATGAATAATCTTTCTATAATTCTTCAACATTAAAACATCAAAATGTGAAGCTATAACATCTTTATGAGTTTTTAATTAGTCTACATCAAACCAAGGTTTTCTACAAGTAGGTGATGAATCATCGGTCAACTATGTCAATGAGGTTGCATCAACATGATCCCATCAATGCATCCCCATCGGCGTGTACCCATCGATGCATATGCATTGACGAAGTGTCTTTTCTTACCTATATAAATGTGCACACCTACCGCATTGAAGGCACTCATTGCTAAGTAGCATAGTGAAGCACATGCAATTTGTTCATTTTAGAGTTACAATATTTTCTAAGTGTCCATAGTAGGAATTGAAAAGCATATGGATCTTTATTGCAGCACTAATATACCTAGACCCCTTAGTTTAAACAGCAATATAAAGGAGCTTTCTTAGTAAACCTTGCAAGACTTAGACTTAGCATAATATTTACTTAAAGAATTTAATATTCATGAAATTTAATTTCATGCATTTAATTAATTAACTAATTACAAATAATTAATGTGCATAAGTATGACCATCTCAAGCATATGTTAATGCTTGATAATCCCAATAGTATTCACACTTGGTAACTGATGAGTGGTGAGGTACCCCTACACTCAACCATACGAAGCGAGCGTAGCACGCGCGATCCGATCGAACTCCATAGACTAAATGCCTACATGCCCCATGGAACACTTGTGGTTAATCATTCGTTGTCTTCCCAGACATACTTGTAGTTGTCACAGTGTATGGTTAAGTAAGTCTAAGGTATATGATTTTTATGGTCTTTTATGGTTTTTCTCCTATGCTATCAAGGTGAAGGGTTTAGAAAGCTAACTAACTCTAACTAAGGACTAAGTCTAAATTAACTAGCATCATCATTCATTCCCACTTACCGTACACACCCTGAACTATGCAACTGTGGCTACCAAATGCTAATCGTTACTAGGATCACCACACGTAACGCACGTGATCGAAGTGGTCGTACTGAGGCACCTAACTAGGAGGAAAGTGTTGAGAGAATATATCTAGCCTACGTGCAATGAGCAACTGATTCCTTGACTAACCATACACATCTTCCGTGCATGACTACCACTGGGATTACCAAGCGTAGACCCTGGATACGCCACAGGGTTACCAAGTAGTCACACGAGATGTTCCTAATCAAGTCGTACTCATACCTCATGCGATGAGCAACTGATTCCTTGACTATCTGTACACATCCTTAGATGCTCATAATCAAGTCATACTCATATCACATTCTAGGAAAGAAATAAATAACATTAAATAAAATCTTATTCCATGCACTACAAGGTTTATCCAATCAAGTTCGTCTTTATTATCGTACACAACTTTGTGTTTAGGTACAATGTTGCTCGAATAAAGATTCGTTCACTCTAGGACTCCTACTACGGGCACATGGAAAATAATCTATCTCTGGAGTGATCAAACTGCAAGAGTTTACCTACTTCTAGACCAGGATGGAAAATAAGGGGAGTGCTGCCTCTTATTTATAGATTTGGCGGCGGACCGTGATATCGCGTATGCAACATCGCAGGGGATGACGCAATATCGCGGCTTGTGCATATCGCGTCTCATCATACCCCCATGATTGAATGAAAACTC
>MNCI01004713.1:74837-107878 GCA_015680685.1 Gnetum montanum
TGAGCATACCCATGGCCTGGGAAACGATGTAACAATGTGTAGTAGCGGGCCATGGCAGCATCCAAGGGTTCATATGTACCTTGCTTCCAACCTTAGATTTGCTTACGCAAATTGGACACTCTAGAGTACGTTTGATATTTTTCATTGAATAGTTCTAGCATCGTACTCCACCTCCTGATGGTTTCTGGTTCTAAGGACCAGTACCAACTCTCTGCTTCTTTGGTGAGTGTCCTTGGGAACAACTTAAGTTTTTGCCACTTATTTTCTATATTCTGTAGGGGACATGCATCATGGAATGCCTGTAAATTATTTTTCGAATTAGCATTATATCCTCCTTCAAATCGTGGGATGTTGTTCATGTCTAATCGTTTGATCCGACTATCATTTAAATGCCTTGTGGGAATCCTAACTGCCTCCATTATGTCAAGCATACTTTGGGTTGCAAGTAGGAGCTCATCATGATCGTTTCTTTCATGATGTCTATGATGTCTGCGTTGTTCCCTACTCTCCCTATGTCTTTGCCCTTGTCCTCTCTCTCGACTTTCCCATCGAGGTCTTTCATCCTTCTTACCTTTATCCTCACCTTATGTTCATGGTGGCTATGCCCAGATGTGGAAGGAGAGGGTGAGTGATGTGAAGAAGGGGAAGAAGAAGGGGAACCATCGCCATGACGATGTTTCTTGCCTTCTCTTCGGCTNACGATGTGAGTGATGTCCCTTATGTTCTATTTGGTGCACAAACACTTAGTCCCTGGCAACAGCGCCAATGATGAGTGGTGAGGCACCCCTACACTCAACCATACGAAACGAGCGTAGCACGCGTGATCCGGTCGAACTCCATAGACTAAATGCCTACACACCCCATGGAACACTTGGGTTAATCATTCGTTGTCTTCTCAGACTTACTTATAGTTGTCACGGTGTATGGTTAAGTAAGTCTAAGGTATATGATTTTTATGGTCTTTTATGGTTTTTCTCCTATGCTATCAAGGTGAAGGGTTGAGAAAGCTAACTAACTCTAACTAAGAACTAAGTCTAAATTAACTAGCATCAACATCCATTCCCACTTACCGTACACACCCTGAACTATGCAACTATGGCTACCAAATGCTAATTAGTACTAGGATCACCACATGTAACACACGTGCTCGAAGTGGTCGTACTGAGGCACCTAACTAGGAGGAAAGGGTTGAGAGAATCTATCTAGCCTACGTGCGATGAGCAGCCAATTCCTTGACTAACCGTACACATCTACCTTGCACAACTACCACTGGGATTACCAAGCATAGATCCTGGATATGCCACAGTGTTACCAAGTAGTCACATGAGATGTTCGTAATCAAGTCGTACTCATACCGCATGCGATGAGAAGTCGATTCCTTGACTATCCGTACACATCCTTAAATGTTCGTAATCAAGTCGTACTCATACCGCATTCTAGGAAAGCAATAAATAACATTAAAAAAAATCCTATTCCATGCACTACAAGGTTTATCCAATCAAGTTCATCTTTATTTCCGTACACAACTTTGTGTTCAGGTACAATTTTGCTCAAATAAAGATCCATTCACTCTAGGACTCCTACTGCGGGCACATGGAAAATAATCTATCTCTGGAGTGATCAAACTACCAGAGTTTCCCTACTTCTAGACCAATATGGAAAATAAGGGGAGTGTCGCCTCTTATTTATAGATTTGGCAGGGGACCATGATATCGTGTACACGACATCGTAGGGGACGATGTGATATCGCGTACGCAATATTGCATGGGATGCGATATTGTGGCGGCCGCGATATCGCTGCTTGTGCATATCGTGTCTCATCAGTAACCTAGTAGCATTGCAACATGTTCAAGATGTTTATGGTAGATGGGAACATATGCTTATGTTAGGATTAGTCTAAGACATTAATTAGTAACTAGATTAATTAGCATTTAATTACTTTATTTTATACACTTAGATGAAATAGATAAAAATATCAAAGTTATACAAATCATATGCCTTAGTTACACTTAACCATACCATTGAACCTCTCAAGTAGAACTAGGAAGACAACAATCACATCCTTGAGATTCACTACCTAGATAATGCATACTTAGAGAGCTAAAGTCTATAGAATTTGATCGGATCAGTTAGTGAACACTAGTGATTCATATCATTGGGCATAAGGACTACTCATTGCTCATCATTGGCACCATTATCAGGGATCTTAGTTAGCTACGTGCGCTATCTAGGAAGTTAGTGAAATCATCCAACAACATTATAAAAAACCTTAAGGTCAAAAGTCATTAAAAAAAATAATAATAACAAAGGCATGCTATTTTCACAAGAATTGATATGGCTTCTTCTCATAGAGAAGATTCTCTACCATGATTCACAGGCGATTCCAATTAGCAAAGACAAGAAGGCATGAAATCACCCATGCCCCAAAAATGTTGAGTGGTCTATATGCATCTAGATGAGTACCTTCCGAATTTCACCATCATCCTACATAGGGATGAACTGTGGTGGAGGAACATAGAGGGTAACATCATGTTGGCACCTAATCACTCAATTCCTGTGATGCTACTCCATAATCTCATGAAAATGAACATCATAAGACTCAACACTAAGTACAAGGCGCAAGATCATTCCTACCAATATTATCATCCCATGGAGGCTTGGTGAAAGAAGGATTGATAAATGGAAGCTCACTATGAGGCTTCAAGCTAAATAGTTCTCAAACCCCTTGTTCATGTTGAGCTAAAAGGAAGGGGAGGACCCATTTTTAGGAACTTCCCAATACACTGATTCCCCTCCTCTCTTTGAGAAAGAGTCCCTTAATCAAAATCTACATTCCATTGTAGACAACCCTAGTTCTAGGAAGATCAAATCTCATGACCATAGGACCTCAAAGGAAGCAAGTCAAGGTAGGAACCATGACAAGTATCACAATAATGATAGACATGGTAATCATGGCCAAGACCAAAGGAGAGGAAGTAGTAGGCATTGTTCTTGTGCTAGTCTTCATTCCTCTTTGTCTTCATCATTCTCATCATCTTCCTCCTCCAACTCTGACCGAAGTTATATAGGGAGAAACCGTGATGGAGGTGACCAACGGGATAGGGATGATCATAGATCTTGCCAGAATACTAGAGATGAAGGGCATGGTCAATCAAGGGATGTCCACCATAAATAAAGAAGGGATAGTAGGGGGCATCATAGGCATCATGATCATCATAGGGGCCATGACTATGATGAGCCTCTGCTTACAACCAAAATAATTCTTAACATTGCATATGTTGTAAGGATTCAAACAAGGCATGTGAAGGATAGCTAGATTAAATGGTTGGACATGAACAATATCCCTAAGTTCAAAGGGGGATACAATTCTAATCCACAAAACCATCTCCAAGTCATTCACGATGCATGCACCTTATAGAATGTCGAGAATGAATGGTAGAAATTGAAGATGTTTCCCAAGACACTCATCAAGAAGGACAAAAGTAGGTGCCAATCCTTAGAATTGGAATCAATCAAATGATGGAGTATGATGCTGGAACTCTTCAATAACAAGTATCAAACATACTCCTAAGTATCTAACCTTAAAAGACAGATCCAAGGTTGGAAGCAAAGAACACATGAATCCTTGGATGCTGCCATGGGCAAATATTACTCATTGTTGCCATGGCTTTTTTCAAAGAAAATAATTATGCCATATCATAGATGGGCTCCAAACAGAAATGAGGAGAACTCTTGGGGTCTATGCCCAAGGGATGCTTTCAAAGCTAAGAGCCCATAAAATCTAAAGGTTGATTGAGCAAGTCGTCAAAGAAGAAGGTGAGTTGAGGAAAAATGAAAGTGCATAGGAGTCAAATTGGGATCATTTCATTCAAAAAAGGGAGGTTTGGTTTTGTGACAATGAGGAGGAGGCACCAATTGATAAAGTGATGCAATGAAAAACCTTACTGATACAAAAATCTATTTCTAAAATATCCATCAACGTGCACAAGATGTGGGATTCTTTGGATGAAAAGTTTCAAACTACCCTCAAAATTACTGAGAAGATTAAAGAGCATGGTAGTGGTCATGATTGATGGAGAAGGAAGGAAGCTAAAAGTGCCCATCAAAAGAGTAAGGGCAAAGTTGCTGCAATGGATGAGGTTGTGAATTCTGAAATAGATGATGAAGGATGTGACATATGCTAATACAAACATCCCAAGTGATTTTACCTAGTCGTGTCCAACTTGCAGGAATCTGAGGTGTATGCTTTAAATCCAAAATTGAAAAAATGGCAAACATCTAGGAGGTTGCCTTATCCTCAAGGCAACTATAGGCAATTCCACCAACAAGCCTACTATCTGAGTGGAGCACCACAACAACCACATGAGTAGTACCAGTAGTGGTAGCATCCACAGTCATGGGGGATGTCACCACCAAGGTAGCAATACCCTTATCAGCAACCAAATCCATATGGATATTATGGATACTAAGCCTCGAAAATAACCCTTTTTCCAAACCAACATTTCTACCAAGCCCTCATAGACACCTATGGCTATTAACCCTATTTCTCCTTTCTCCTCCACAACATCCGTCAAGATCCCTTCAAACCAAACACCTCCCAAAGTACATACTGTAATGTTGACTCACGTAGTCACTGATTAAATAAAGGCTAGCCACCTTCCATAGAAGAGATCTTATCCTGGGAGTCCCCTCATTTACTTGAAAATCACTAGAAATGAGCCTTGCAAGCCTCTTTTGGACTCAGGTTCTAATGTCAGTTTGATCTTACATGAAATGTACAAAGCCTAGAACCTACCTCCTCTCAAGAAGAGCAACATTCTTCTTGAGTTAGCATATCAATCCATTACTATTTCCTTGTGATTGGTGAAGGATATTGTGACCACCATCTATGGTTGGTCATATCTTGCTAACTTCCTAGTGATTCACATGGATAATTGCAAGGGAAACTTCCCAATCATCATAGGAAGGGCATGGCTAAGCACAATTGATGCATGGCTAGGAATCAAATACCTCTCCTTGGATATTTTCAAGAAAAATGACTTTAGGAAGATAGAGAGGAAGCATGTTCCATGCATTGTGTATAGTGATATAGGATGCCACGATGTGTAGAAATTATGGATAGTCAAAAGTACCACACTCATAATATGCAGGCAATGTGCATATGTCACAAAAATTCAAAGGTTCCTATATGTAATAGCCATAAAATAGGAGGACACCTAGTTGCTAACAGCTGAAGCAAAAAGTAATTCAACCTTATGCATGGAATCCACTAAGAACCTAACAAATGCCTACATTGAAAGCATGGACGAACTAGAGCAAGTCCATCACCAACTCTCTAATGAATGTCATGAAACCTATTGGGGAGAGTTATAAATTCCTAAGAGCTTCAAGTAGAAGCCCCTTGAATTAAATACTCTATCAACCAGAATGGAATATGCTTTTTTGAACAATGGAAAGCTTGTCATCATCGATGCTAACCTTACTCCTATGCAGAAAAAAAAGATGTTGGAGGTGGTCAAAAAATGGCCAACAGCCTTTGCATGGTCATATCATAAGTTGATTGGAATTGATCCAAGGATATGCTAGCATTGAATTTACACAAATTTCTCCATTAAACCAAAGAGGTAGTTGTAGCAGTGGTTAAACCCCAAACTTAAGAAGATTATCAAAGAGGCAACTACAGCGGTGGTTAGCCCACTCATGGTTGTGCCAAAGAAAGGTGGGAAATGGAGGATCTACATCAATTTCATGATATTTAATATAACAACATAAAAATATAATTTTCCTTTACCATTTGTGGACTAAGTATTTGACATGATTTCTAGGCATTGCTATTACAACTCTCTGGATGGTTATAGTGGCCATAACAAAATCCACATAACATCTAAAGATCATATGCCAAAATATAATTCACAATTCATTGGGGGACTTTTGCATATAAAAATATGTCGTTTGGCCTATGCAATGCCCTTGCAACATTCCAACACCTATTCCTAATCATTTTCCAATAGCAAATTGGTAGCGGGTGGAGGTCTTCATGGATGACTTCTCCACCTATTGTTCTATGTTTAAGCAAGACCTAGACCATCTTAAGAAAGTGCTAAAAAGGGCATGGAGATAAACCTTAGCCTCAATTGGAAGAAAAGCCACTTGATTGTCCAAGAGGGTATTGTATTAGGGCACAGAGTTTCACACAAAGGGATCAAGGTGGACTCTGAAAAAATAAGGATCATCCAAGAAATAACCTGACAACCAAAAATAGTCAAAGATATGAGGTCATTCCTTAGTCACACCAGCTATTACCGGTGCTTCATCAATAATTTCACTAAGATCACTAAACCATTTGTGGAGTTAACAAAGAAGGATTCTCCATTTGTCTGGACTAAGGAATGTGAGCATGCATTTCAACAACTCAAGCAAAAGCTTGTGGAAACTCCAATCCTACAAGTACTTAATTGATCTAGACCATTCCACATTATGACAAATGCATCCAATTATGCCTTGGGAGTCATTCTCATGTAGTTGTATGATCGAAAATGTCCTTATTACATCCACTATGCAAGTAGGAGCATTGTGGGTGCACAACTAAACTACACAATAATTGAGAAAGAACTAATGGTAGTGATGTATGCCTTGAAGAAATTCTAGCACTATGTGCTAGCGTACAAGGTGTTTGTGCACATGAATCATAGTGCAATCAAGTTCCTAATGAATAAGCTAGCAATGAGCCCCTATGTCATACGATAAATGGTGATCTTACAAGATTTCAATCTATCTATGGTGGATAGGAAGGAAACCGAGAACATGGCTGCTGACCAATTGTCTCGATTGAGATGGAACTACAAAGAGGAGAAAAGCTCACTTTCCAATCAATTTCTTGATAAACTCCTCTTTGTCAGAGTCGTTATTAAACAAGTGCTCAGGGAAACCAACTAGTATGATGACATCCTCACCTAACTTCTCACTCAGGAGATGCCACAAGAGTTGAATAATAAGAAGAAATAATAGTTTCTCCATTAAGCTAAACACTTCATGGAAACCAATGAACACCTTTACAGGATGTGCATCAATGGCCTAGTTTGATGATGCATTCCTATTGATTATTAGCTACACATTCTCCAATACACTCATGAGGGCTTTTGTGGGGGCAATTATGCTAGGAGACAAATGACCATTATAATCCTCATGGAAAGGTACTACTTGCCAATACTTTTCAAGGATTTCCATCACTTCATCCACTCCTATAAATGCTGCGAACATGATGGTGGGATGACGAGTCAAATGGAGCAATCTAAATGGTAGATCCAACCACTAGAACCCTTTGACATTTGGGGCATCGATTTCATGGATCCCATCACTCCCATGTCCAATGGGAAGGCGTACATCATAGTAGCTATTGACTATTGCACCAACTAAGTTGAAGTTAGGGCCATCACTGATTACACATCTTCTATGACTCTTTGCTTTGTACAACAACATGTTGTAAATAGGTTTGGAATGCCACATGCACTTATTTCTGACAATCAAACTTACTTTATAGGCAGCACTTTTCGAAAGCTCATGCAACACTTGGGGGTTAAGCATAAATTTATAACTCCATACCACCCCCAAGTCAACAGTCAAGCATAGGTTACTAATAGAGAGATTAGAAAAATACTAACAAGAACCATTAGTAAATATAAGAGGGATTGGAGCACCAAACTCAATGATGCCCTTTGGGCTTATCACTCCACTTAGAAACTTCCTATTGGCTACTCTTCCTATGAGCTCCTGTATGGAAAATTACCAACACTTCCCATCCAACCGAAACTTTGTATACTTTCAACAACCTTTGATCATTACCTTGATATAAGCCTAACATAGAAAGAATGATTAATGAATCTCAACATGCTAGCTAAAAACTAATTGGTGGCCCTACCATATAATGAAGTACATAAGGAATTTAATAAACAACACCATGATCTTAGAATTAAGAAAGTGAAATTTCAACCTAGACATAAGGTTCTATACTGGAATCCCACACATGTGCCACAAAGAACTAAGTTCCAAACATTGTGGGAAGGACCTTATATTATGTATGAAACTTTTCCCTTTGGGGCCATGTTAATTTACAAACCTAAATGCCCAAATAAGAAGTTGCTAGTCAACATACAATAAATAAAGCCTTTCTGAGAACCTAAGAGAGCCAATGATTGCAACACCATAATAGATGGACAAGAACACTTAATTTTTCAAATCTCCTCCTTCTAACTCAGTCGTGGGAGAGATTTCCATCCATGCTAATCCAAACACAATGGCTCTTTAGTTTTTCATTTTTTTTCTATTTTTCACAATTTTTGTTTTGCACCATTCTTAGTATGTTTTTCTTTTTCTTAAATATTTTACAATTTCCTCTATATTTTACTTTAATTGGTTTTGATTTCTCTGATGTTTTATTTTTCTTTTTGTCTTTCTTTATTTCTGTCAAGACTTTATGTAACTATAGCTATCAATTAATGGTGATTCATACTCTACATTGTTATTTGATTATGCATGTCCTGATTATATCCTTCAATTTTGATTTTAATAACTAAAACATAGTTTCTTTTCATGATAATAGGTAGTGAGTCCACATCATCCACAAATCCACATAACTCTATGGTTTTTATTTGTTTTGGAAATATGAGTTCCCTTCTTAAAATAGAACTTATAATGAACTTGTAACCTTGGTAGTTTCCAAACTTGGAAATGATTAAATGGATAGAAAAGGGTGTGACTTCAAGGGGATTTAATGCTCTTTGTACTTGCCTACATGCTTAGGTGCATCAGTATTTTCACAAGTCCTTTTCCATTCTTATGTCAACCAATAATAGGAAGCTAAGTCTTTGCATGGTGTGATTTCCATCCAAAAGTCCAAAAAAAATTAAAAAAAAAACAAGAATGGAAATTCAAATCACACCCCTTAGACTAGCACTAGTTATGGGGCTAGAAAGACATGTTACCCATGCCTAAATGCCCACTCTAACAAAGGCCCATCTTACTTCCTACTTCTCGTTTCTTCTCTTTTTGGAATGGTGATTGATTTGTGGTAATATTCTTGTGCCTTGGGGGTGAACATGTCTAAGAGTGTCATTAAAAAGCCACTAGCAGTGGATGGTCTTAATTCAAACTAAGCATGCACATTATCAAGTCATATTAACCATGAAATCCATAATGGACTTCATGTGACCATGCTACAGGACTTCATTCCATCCTCTACTTCATCTGCTTCCACTTTCCATAACTCACATCACTACCTTTTCTCATGTTTGTTTTAATGTCTCTATTTGATATTATTAAAATTCTTTAATGGTCTCTTTGGTGATTTTGTCCTTAACTAACTACAACCATTAATCATCCATGAGGCCCACGAACTCCTTGGTTTGAGGGCATGCAAGGGCATTCAAGGCATGAGCCTACTATGGGGAAGACTCACTTGCATACTCCTTGGTTGGGCTAGTTAAGTTCATCATCTCTTAGGCAATTTTTCATTCAAACCCTTCATACTCCATGTCCATTACATCTAGTTTTACATTCCTTAATTAAGATTCTCCACATGAAATCTTATTTTTTGTGAATTATCTAGCCCTCTTCATGCATTTCATCATGTTCTAGGCTTCTTTGTCTTCCTTGAGACTCCAATTTTATTCAAAAATTCCTTCTTTTTCCTCATTTTTCTAAGTGAAAAATTTTTGCAAACAAATGTGTCAACATGATCACATTGGCACAGCATAAAAATTATCTATATATACCATGAGACTTAGCTATTTTTTGCACATTTCTTCCAAACGAATGAGGAGTTTTTGCCGTTTCAAGAGCTCAAAGCCTTCCAAAGTCGATAACTCACAAACTACTTGTCTGATTAAGCATGTTCTTCATTTTTGTAGCTACCAAAGGTGAGCTTTACATCATGGAGGACACAAACCTTAGGTTTTTGACAAAAAAAATTTCAAAATTTTTCTAACTCCCACAAGGTTTAACTACAATAATATTAAAATCACTAATTCATGAGAGTTAAACCTTTCCAATGAACTCTGGTAGCCATCTAAATGAAATAATAATCAAATAATATTAAAATAATCATTCTGCCATAATCACAGCTTAGCTAAAGTGTAACTAATCCAAAGAGACAAGGTACTCAAAGTGTTCGAAAGTTACCCATCAAACGCTAATCTTTAGTCATCTTGTGATTACAAATGGCACCTAGACCAAGGGATAAATGTGGAGTGAAGGTGGGACCATCCTAACTAATGGACAAGTAGCTTAGAACTAGAAGCAGCCAACAACCAGAGTAGCCCCAAGAGCAGGCAACTGAAACACATGCAACAGAACCTCTTTAGGAGGAGCCTAAAGTGGAATCTGTTTAGCAGATTTTCAAAGTTGAAACTAAGTAATCACACAAAGATGAGGCATGTAGACCTATATTGAACCTTGAGTTCACCTTGACAAAAGCCTACCTCAAGCACATTAACTCCAAGTATGTTAAAGAATCAGTTCTTTAGGAATTGAACTTTGGCTCTTTCTTGGAATTGACACTAGAAGAAGTTAAGACCCAACGGCAAACCTCTCCCATGTGGCCTATCCTCACTTCCAGTGGGAAGTGGTACTTGGAAGAGACATATCTCTTCTAGAGCAATAGGTAGGTCAATACCATCATGAATATCAAGAACATTAGTGTGTCCTACTTTATGAAGGCCATTATTGAGGCCCTTAGGTTACCGAATACGAGTGCAACCTTAGTGGAAATATCAATGTAGGTAGACCTGAAAATAAATAAAGAATGGATCCAATGATGCTATGGGATTGAATACAAGGAGTACAATTCATTGACTAAGGAAAAAAGAATATACTTCAAATTACGACCTACCACCTCAATCCAACAGTGAGGCCTAATAAAATCACAGCCTTTTCTACCTATGCATGCACTGCTTTGAGCAGGAAATTTTTAGTCAGTCTCCCACAATTAATCAATCTTGAGATCAAGTATGGGAGAAAGGCACTCTCCTTTCCATGCCTCATTCATAAGCTATGAAAAATAGGAGGTATTGCCCGATATGTCAATGACATTCTTCGTCATGTTTTTGGTACCTCTTGGGTAGAGATGATGAAGGACAAGGTCCCCACAAAGCTCCAGGAAGAGGAGCAGCCACCACCACCACTCACTCATGAAAAAAAATTAGAGGTCCACACTACCATTAAACGGATGTGCAAACTCCATGAGCAACTCCTGTAGCAGTAATAGGTAGGACTGAGTGGTGTGGAGAATCCTCTATCTATAGACTAGCGTTGAGCCATCTCAATGAGGTGGCCTGAATCATTAGCAAGATGGAGGGTGTGGCACCATTTTTTTTTGCCCAAAGGATGCAAGTTCCCATGAGATCAAATACTAGCACCTAGAAAGTAACAATGTCCCTTTCTAGACAACAACAATTCCCATAAATCTTTGGGAATGCCACTACTTTCTTAGTGCACCTGGAGGAGGGCAAGGGGACAACTATCTTGGTGATGTAACACTAAGAGCAAAAATGATGGTAGAGGTGGTGGCTAATAAAGTGGCTAAAGCATTCAACACTTCTGTAGCCTTTGTGCCAAATGTTGTTACACTCAGGGATGTGTAGACGTCTACAAAAGTAGCTAGTGGGAGATTTAGTGCAGCCTAACATGAGGAGTTGCTAGATCAACTATTCAAAATTGAGCAACTAATTTCAAAGGTCTTTGACCTTTCAGATAACATCTCTTCCACCTAGTCAATGCTATTAGAAGCTAGGGACAAGCTCTTCATTGCCAATGTCCAACTTGAGGTAGTGACATCTAAGAACTAATGATTGACTACCGAGGTTGCAAAATTGAGAGTCCATCTAGCTAATTCCACCATACTCAGCCAGATTATCACTAGAGATGAAGCTTTTTAACAACTTCAACATAAACTTTGGGAGGTTGAGTATGCCAAGGAGTTGATGGTCTTTGACCAATCCTTAACATAGGCCAAAACATACAACACTAAAAAGGACATTTTGGAGATTTGTAAAGAAAACCTAGTTCTGACCCAGGAGAATTATCTCCTACAAAATGTTGATACACAAAACAAAAACAAAAACAAAAAAAAATGATGAAGTTTATCTAACAATAGCAAAAGTATCTTACCAAGATGAATATGGAATTGTTGAGGTTGGTTGTAGAAAATCATAATCTCTCGATGAAGAAGGTTCGTGCCTTGTACCAAAAATTAGCAATTGAGATCGCTGCCTGGAAGAATGAGGCTCTCAAGTTCAAAAGGGTCAAGAACCACTACAGGGATCAAGTTGGCCTTCAAAATGAAATCAATAAAAAAGACATCTAATTGGCAAAGGCAAAAGTCAACAAGGTTCTCTAATAGCTCCAACAAGGAAGTGACATGTGGCAACCCATGTTTGATGGACTAAACATGTATAAGGAGGTAGAGATTTGCCTCAAGGAGCTACAGATCGAGGAGATGATGGAGTACATGGAGCTTACCAACCTCTATTATACAAACCTGAAAATGTTGACTGCTGGAAGGTCGTGGTCAAAACTAGAGAAGCAAGTGGCCAATTTATACCTACTGTACGAGGCCGAGTTCAAGCATCACAAGAAGACAAAGAAAACATTAAAAATAGTCAATGCTAAACTCGAAGTCCTCAAACCCTGATTCATAGATCAATGATCAATAGATAAGGACCTAGCCAAAAGAATGAGTGACTACCAAGAGCTACAGAATGTTGTTCGAGCGTTCAACATCGAACATAAACAATTTACTGCCTAGAGTTGTTCCCTGCCAGGCCCTATCCATGGGATGTTCATGTACCGATCCACATTAGTGATGTTGCGTGGACCATGTACAATCCCTAGAGTAAGGAGAAGATGAAATCATTGTTGGATGCTTTTCGTCTTCCACCAACAATCACAGCTGCAATAGGATAACCATAACCACCATAGCCTCAACCACAACTATTGCGTGCACCAAAGGTAAGAGAAGGTCCTTCGACATCTCAAGAGCCTCCACCTCCTGGGAACATCTAATTTTCTTCTCATCTTTCACTGCGTAAGGGGTTCAACTATCAATTTTGTTGTAGTGTTCAATTTTGTTTTCATGAACACCAATGTTTGTAAAAGTTACAAATTCGTACACTTGGGCACTTAGCATCAATTTTAGTCAATTAGAAGTCATTCAATCAATCAATAATCTCATACCTTCCCAAAATTTTGTAAAAAGCTTGTTTCTCCTTTTGTTCACTCGAGGACAAGTTTTAGTTAGTTGTGGGGGTATGATGAATCATTGGTCGACTACGTCGATGCGACCAAGTCAATGCATCCTCGTCAAAGCATGATTTGGTGCCTCGATGCATATGTGTTGATGAAGTGTTTTGTCTTGCCTATATAAATGCATGCACCTACCACATTAAAGGCATTCATTGTTAAGTAGCATTGCAGAGCTATTACAATTTGTTCATTTGAGAGTTAGAATATTTTCCAAGCACTTGCAGTAGGAGTTGAGAAATGTACAAATCTTTATTCGAGCACTGATGTACCTGGACACTTTAGTTTAAATGGCAATAAATATGACCTTTTTTAATAAACCTTACAACACTATGACTTGGCAAAATATTTACTTAAAGCATTTCTTGTTCATGCAATTTACTTTCATGCACTTAATTAATTAACTAATTATGAATAATTAACACACATAAGTATGACCATCTCAAGCATATGTTAACACTTGGTAATCCCAATAGCATTCATGCTTGGTAACCTAGTAGCATTGCAACGTGTTCAGGATGTGTACAGCAGATGGGAACAGATGCTTATGTTAGGATTAGTCTAAGGAATTAATTAGCATTTAATTACTTTATTTTCTACACTTAGTCAAAATAGATAAAAATATAAAAGTTATACAAATCATATGCCTTAGTTACACTTAACCATACCATTGAACCGCACAAGTGGAACTAGGAAGACAACAGTCATGTCCTTGAGATTCACTACCTAGATAATGCATACTTATAGAGCTAAAGTCTGTGGAATTCAACTAGATTGCTAGCGAATGTAGGTGATTTGTATGATTAGGCATAGAGACCGCTCACTACGGCTTCTTATTAATATACACTTGAGCAATTGTAATTAAAAGAACATTAGTCAAATCTACTTCATTGTCATTATTGACTAACATATTAGCTACTCTTGTTTGAAAATCCTAACGAAGGTTTTTATTGAAACAGTGAGTTCTACATTTCTTAGAACGAATATGAAAAATTGAAATAAGAATAGTGAAATTCAGGTAATGATGAGGAGATTATGGAAGCTTTTTCCCCACTTGAAAGTTTTTCACTACATCTATATTATCATGAGTAGATAAGAAAAAATCAATGTAAGAGTTACCTTGGTGTCCAATAAAAGTGAAATGAGAGGAAGAAGGAAATTTGTTGATGCCATTAAGGATTAAAAAATCAAAGGAACAACCCTAATCTAAGAAATGAATATCCCTTTAATTTGTACTATGATCAGCAAATGATTTTTTATGAACTAAATAAAGCTCTTCACTAAAGTTTAATAAGAGAGTCCAGATCTTGCAACTTCAAAGGAGATTATGAATTAGTGCAGGCTGGTGCTACATCCTCTTTTCATCTAATCCTTGAGGATGTTCTAGAAGTTGTTAGACTGAAAGAACCTTTCGTGATCAAAGTGCTCCCTCCCACTACAACCAAACCTACCCTTACAACCAAACAACATCCTCCCATAGGGGCCAATGCAACAGTTTCTTCTCAACCAAACAACAACAAGAAATCCTCAAGCAACCAATGTAAGAAGCCCATGCCAAAGCTTAAAAACAAGGATAACAAGCAGGCCAAGCCTTGAATTTAACTTTGTCCAATATGAGCACTAAAATCTCCAAAAAGAAAAACTTTACTAAGCCTCAAGAATTTTGCAACATCTTAACCCAAGTACTGAAAAGGATGCTTCTATGAAAAATTAGCAAAATTATAGATAAAAGAATCCTTTAGGGCAAATAAAAAAAAAGCAATATAAAGAACCTCTAAAATGCCTTGAACCCACAAATAGTAGTTATTATCATCAACTTTGTGCACCTTAACGAACTAATCTCTAGAGTTCTTAATTAAACAAACAATACCACCAAAAGGTCTAGCCCTCATTTTGGAACACTTATTTCTAATAGAAATGATATGAATTCCTAGAATAGATACAATCGAAGAATTTTCTTCCCAAGTTTCAATAAAAATAAACAAGTCAAAATCACTAAAGAAATTACTAGTATTTAAAACAATAACTTTATTAGCCAATGAACCTTCAACATTAAGGAAACCACATGTAATAAAAGAAAATCCTTATTTTGGGGGATTTTCCCTCTCTCTGATGACTATAATATATTTATAGTTCAAGTAAGCAATTTTACCTTCAGCATGAACTTGTTTAACTTTCTACCATTCTTCCTACCTTTTCGCATACTCTTTTTTTGTCAAGTTTTCATCAATCTCAATGTTATGTTCTTTCAACATACTTCTATTTCAAACTTTAGCTCTTCCACACCAATCAGCAAACTTAACAATAATCTGCTAAAGTTTATCTCCCTTAGGACTAAGTCTATTTGCACTAATTATTGGGGTAGAAGAAATGTGCATTTGTTTTGTAAAAGAATCTAGCATGACTTGCAAAAAATCCTCACCCCTGTTCTTGAAGAATTTTCACAATTTGAAGATTCTAAATTGTCATGTTTTTCTTGATCTTCAAACATTTTCTCAGTAACTACCTCTAAGCTTGAGTTGTTATTTTTGACTTACAAGAATCCAACTTTGACTATAGAGTATCCATATTTGTCTTGAGTTATTTCAACATTTGACAATGAATCATATAACTCAACAATGGTTGAAATGATTTGTACCTTTTTGACCAAAGCTTCAACCATGGATTCCAATTGCACATTCCAATTGCACAATCCTAGATACCATAGAGTTCAAAGTTGCAACCATGTTATTTCATTCCTTGTAAGAAATTACCCTTCTTGTATCTGAAATGGAATATATTGCTTTCTAGGCCTTGACATACACAACTCCAAATCCCAAATCAGTGAAATGCACCAAAATTATCTTCAATTATTTCCATTTCCAGCCGACATCACTCCGTGTGCCATAAATTATCTCCAACATAGGTAACCAAAAAAAGGCATCGGCTATCCGAATCATGAAGATACAAACGGCTACTGCGATCATCAACCCGGTTGTGAACCAAAGTCTCTGAATGTGAAGAGTTCTTGCGTAGAGGAGAAGCTATATGAAATAGTTTAGTTGTTGCGTGGAAAAGCTATCCAAGTTACGAATCTTCATAGCGTATACATGCATATTTATTCGTTTGTGTCCGGTTTGAAAAGAGATTGTGCAGTGTTTCCATATTTATCGAATTGTGCGTCTTCGAGGAAACCTTACAAAGGGATTCGATGCCCTTGACATGCAACCAATAAATAATTCTTCCCAACTACAACATTCCACACACCAGTTTCGTGTTTAATGATTACATCCTTTTACATTGGAAAAATATTGGTGATCGTGATGGATTCCCTAAGCACAAGGACTGTATGACTCGTACCGTGAAAAATGATGGAATAATTCATAAATTATTTTGCTAAGAATTCAAGATTTATGCAATTTTCTTATGGAATTCTTCTCAACATTCAGCCACATAAAATCAAAGCGCTTTTATCTAGGGCAACATTTATGAAGTTATCTCACGTACTTTCCAAGTACTGTCATCTTTTGAGAGGAAAGCAAAGGTCGGATTCTTACATTAAGGGAGACTTGTCGTGAGGCTTTGGGCATCCTTCTTACATTCAATTCAATACAGTAGAGCTCTGACACCACCTACTTGTGGGCCTTCAGACTTTCACATAGGTAAATTTTCCAGTGTATGAATTCCATGGCATGCGATAGCTTCTCAAAACTGGTCCAGTTCTCACTATTGGCAGCTTTCGAAAAAGCCTTACAGGCATGCATACAGCTGCTCCCCACATTCTTTAATCATGTTACATAAAAATAAATAATCATCTTATAAGGCGCTTAATTTCTTTAATCAAAAGATGGGTACAAAATTGCGGAACCGCTATGAGTGCAGCTGACTAGATCCAGCATTGACGTAACTGTTGAGCGAAGGAGATGAATGAAGCTTGGGTGGGGCTACAGAGGAGGATTCACTCGCGATTTGTCTGGATTGGATGGACGGCGGTGCTGCTGTCAGATTGTTGTGCTGTTTCTTCATAATAGTCCTCCTGGCAATGTAGCGTCTCACCCATGGAGTCACATCCTCGTTAATTTTGATCATCACGAAGAAGACGATGCGGTACATAAAGATCATGGCGAATATTACCGATAGATCCAACCACTTTGATCGTTTGGTGTTAATCTGAAACACGTGTGTCAGAATGTACTCTCCTGGAACATCAGGCAGATATCCAATTCGGTTTTTGAATACCAACCCTCTCAGGTCGTTCTGATAACTCCCCTGTTTTCCACAAGTTCAAAAATTTTGGTAAAAAACTCAAAATATGTCGTGGAAATTGGAAAGGCAAGGTTCCCAGAAAGCCTCAAGAAAAAATGATGGATTGCCTAGTCCCTGTGACCATGATCCTGATGATGGTGGACAATGGAACTGGAATTTTTTACAGTACATTCGTAGTTAAAATGATCAGTACAGCTTTTGAGTTCAAAGAGACGTTGAGAATTTCACGTTACCTGCAGAGCCCAGTAATGGAAGCTAAGGTAAGTCATAGGGTATCTCCACACAGGCTTTGGAATGTCGTTGGGCAGCCTGAAATAGCCTGAAACCAGCATGAACATGCCCTACATTGCGAAACGAGGGAAATTAATCAAAGTAAAATAAACCGAAGCTGATTTATTCTTTAATGGTGGCAACGGTATTCTGGATTTCTTGGATCTATCATTTGTACCTGAATGCCTGCACCAGTGATGATACCCATCAAGAAATTTGGCACAACACTGGATATGGCCATCATGAGGCTCTCCACCACTGAAATACTCGAATAGAGACACAGCAGAAAGTACGCGTAGTACTCGAACCCCGGATGAAACCCAACCATGAAATACAAGATCGAGGCCGAGGTCACAGAGATCGTTATAAGAAACGGAATTGCAGACACCGTATTGGATATCACGAATGCCACAACTCCATAATGTCCGTTCAATCTTTCTCTCTGAAATACCTGCAATGAAGAAGAAGAAGAGGAGGACAACTATCTCGCCATGAATCATAATGGACTGGTAAGGTACTGGTTCGATTTTGCACCATGAACGCTAATCCTACCTTCATATCTTCCACAAACGAAGGAAACCCTCCAATGGACATGAAGGTGATGAAGCCAAAAACGAAGGATGCAGAAGCTCCACGTGCCTGCCCAATGAAACTCAACAATTAGTTTTCTTGGAAGATGCCCAATTCTCTAACTTAATATAATATTACTAAATCGGAGCCTACCACGATGGAATCATAGCCCGTGCCAATTCGAAAATAGATGGTTCCAATGCAAAGGCTAAGAAGAATATATACAACTAGCCTTAACCAGTAGTAACCCACGTCTCTGGACATGTTCACGAATGATCTACGACTCAGAATAAAGACTTGCATGAGGAAGCTTGCCTGGCTTCCTCCTGAATCCAGAATTGTTCCTCTCTGCAATCCCGACATAAACCCAATCAATATCATCAAACCGTATTTCAAATTTCATACACAACAGAACACCTCAGCACACGAAAACTAGACAAATCCTTCAGGTCTATTCGGACATAATAAAAATTTCAGCTTCAGTTTCAATGTCGATAACGGTTTCTCATCCTCACAAAATTTGAGATCTCAAGCAATCTGGATTGGGCAGCCTGGGCATAGGCAGACGACTTGTACTTCTCAACGAGAAGTTTAGTAGCATGAGCAGTTGTAATGTTGTCAAGAGGATCCGGCACTCTGACCGTCTGAAAATGGAAAGAAATCAAGCACGAATAACAGGTTAATACAGGATGCCTGCATGGAGCGGCGGTGAAATCTGCTACAACTATGTTGCTAAGGAATTAAATTCATGACTTTAATTTTGCGATTTCTTCGGATGATGCAGATCATACTCGCAGTTTCATGGAGCCCTGAAGAGTCGCCTTCACTTTGTCAAAATCCGAGTTGATGCATCTTAAGAAGTGATCAGACGGATTTCTGAATGCCGGGCAAGGAAATCCTGACTGCCCGAAAAACTGACCATGCATATGATGTAATTGTAATAACAGTTAGTTTCAGAACCCATAACTATCACACAACCGTGATGAACGAACCAATTCAACAGTTTCGAAAACCAAACAATGAAAGTCGTCGAGGAAATAGCATCAATACAGATATATGGTCGGGTACTATGGACGGTGGTGTGATAAGTTAGGTAGGAGTTACCTCTTGGGTTTCAGATGCCTTGCCAAAATATACAGTTCGGCCTCCAGAGAGTAAACATAGACTATCGAAAAGCTCGAAAACTTCACTGCTGGGCTGATGAACAGATGCAATCACTGTCCTTCCATCCCTTGCCAAAGCTCGCAAGGTTTGTGTCACAAAAAAAGCCGATGCACTGCAAAATATGTTCTATCAGATACATTTACAAAGCTTTGCCAAAAAAGAAAAAAGAAAAAAGCCCTCCTGCAAAAGATGCATTTCATTTTCACAGCTTTTCGTAAATTTCGATGGCTTAGGCAATTTAAAACAGTAAATCACATCTAAACCCCAAGTATGGCCAATTTAAACGTATAGATCGAGGTGTCCAACACTACACATGCTGTAAACTACTTGGTAACTCGAACAATTTACCAACATGGATCCAAACCAGATTCAGAATTATAATATTATAATAGGCTAATGAACTGCTGTAATGATTTGGAAGAGCGGTAGCATAAACAATCAAATCTTTTCAATTGCTGGCAAAATTTGGGGGAGAGTTGCGTACCTATCCAATCCACTGGTGGGTTCATCAAGAAACAACAATCTGGGCCTCATAAGAATTTCAAGGGCGATGGTCACACGCCGTTTCTCTCCGCCGCTGATTCCGCGCAGATGCCAGTTACCAATGTGGGTATCAGCGCAGTCGTGCAGACCCATTTCTGTTAGGGTACTGTCCACAATCGCCATTTTCTCGGACCATGGCATCTTGTCCGGCAACCTCACTCTGGCCGAGTACATGATTATCTCTCTCACTGTCAATGTTCCCACCAGATTATCGTCCTGCGATACATAAGCCTGCAACAAAACAATCCCATGTCCACCATTAATGTACAACACAACACTACAACTCATTCATTTAATTCAACTAACATTCTGCTTTTCCGTTTTGGGTTTTAGATTTCCATGCTTGAAAACTGCATACCGCTATCCCGAAAGATAACTTCTGTTTTCTACCATTCAGCTTAATTGTTCCAGACTGAAACGCATTCGCAGCTAGTCTCCCTGCAATGGCATCCCAATGGGTAGATCAGGATCATCCGACTAACATAAAGCTTAAAACCTTATTTAAGTTCAATATTTATAATAAGAGCTTGGAAACCAGAGAAACCCCGAAATGCTCTAATTCCACACCGCCAAAAAAGCATGCTGTAATTAATGCCCGTCTCCTCCACCATGAAGAGATGGAGCCTCCGTGCAGAGAGTTATTGACAACTTATACCCTATTACTTTCCTACATAGGCTCTACAGTCTGGATCTCATGGAATTCTCATGAACAAGTTATGATGGAGCTCCATGTCCTGGACGCTGAAAAGCCCGCCCATGTGACAAATAAATTAAGGCATTTCCGTCTGTTAATCCGAGTCTGTAAATTCACTGAACTGAATCACTACCACCCAATGTCTCAAATTTGAACCTACTGTCATAACTGTGCTCACATGACTACCAGCTCAGCTCAGCTACCCATTTGCCAAACTAACCCAATAAATGTTCCATCCATTTCCACCAGGAATGCCCACGACCACAACAAAAAAAAATGCACTAATTTTAATTTTCTTACCTGCAAGAGCATCGAGGAGAGTGGATTTTCCAGATCCCGAAGGACCCATGACGGCCATGAGAGAGCCGGGCTCTGCAAATCCAGTAACTCCATGAAGAACATTCTGAGTCTGCCCTTTACCCACGGATACAGTCACTGATAAATCCTGCCAAGTGAGCCAAGCAGACACATGTCCAATATTGCTGGTGTCTGTTGTGCTTTTCCACAAAGCTTCGCTGAGGGGACTAAGCCCACCACCGCTGAAACCTCCAGGATTCCCACCACTTTTATCGCCCAAGTTTCCCTCGATCTCCAAAACTGTGTGATTCTCAGAGTCCGCCATTAAATCCAAAACGAAAACAAGACAACTCCTACCACCACGAACGTACCCTCACTTGTGAAATCGGCAATAACCAGCTACCCAAAACCAAATACAACAATAGCAACTGAACTCTCTGCTTGGCTTCTCCTATGGCGAGCCACAAAACGAAACGAAGCTGAGAACAAAAACTCTGGATTGACCTCTGAATTCAATAATCAGCCACAACCAAATGCAACATCAGGAGCGGAGATCTGCTTCTTGTGGCAAATAGCTTCTCCTCTCCTGTGGCTCTCTTTAAACCCAGGCCAACAGCAAGAAGAGCATGAAGTAATTGAACCTTAACTGCTGGCGAACTAACCTGAGTGCAGTAGGAGATCGAGGGCCTATTGGCTTAGCCCGTAATCAAAACCGAAAGGCGCATGCATCCCAGATATATGAGAAGTACAGGCGTTTGACCAACACAAGAGACGTGTATTCAAACTCACAAAAGAGAGGCATCACCAACACGCAAAGGATTTTAGGGTTGCACACTTGGCCTTATTATTAGTGATGAAAGCCACAGGTTGCTCACCCGCAACTGCCCTGGGCCATGTCTGCTATTCTATGCCATGCTATGCCTTTTGTTCCGTCCAGATCGACTTCATGAACAACAAACAGGCAACACCAAATATCCCATCCCACATGTGAGCAAGTTAAGTATGTGAAGTAAAAGCCCTAACAACCCATGGCCTAACCCAACGGTCAGCAAGCAACCGGTAAACTTTCTTCCACCACTGCACCACTTCGATTTTAATTCCACACTTAGTGGCCATTGCCCTGCAATTAATGTTCTTCGTATTACTCATCTAACACATACGATCACCTCAACAAAGCCGTGTGTGGTTGCACCTGCACGCCCCAAAATTTAAATCCAATTCTCTTGTTTTGTTTGTGGGTGCAGTGCCGTAGCGACGCAAGGTCATCCCGTTCACTGCATTTAGGGTTGGAATTTTACATTTTTTTATAACTTTTTCATGATTTTGGCGTAAAATATGCATATTTTTGAACGGGAAGTGTTATAAAAAATATCCATATATAATGTCCTGAGATGTAAAAAGCGTCACTCTAACTTTAACTTAAATAAAAATTTTAATAAGAAAATAAATAGATCTTGAAATATAATTCATAATTTTTATTTATAATAAAATTTTATATTATATTATGCTAATAAACTTATACGATCTATTTTAACTTTTACTAATAAATTATTTTAAATACTAACATTTTTTATCGAGACATTTTTTTCAAGTTGAGGAGTGTCCAAGTCATACCTGCTAAAATTTTGAAATTCCAACTTGACGGCACTGCCCCGCACCTTCAAAGATAAGGAAGTTGGAGGATCTTGTTATGTGAACACAAGAAGGAATGAATGACTAAATGCACTTGATGGCACTGCCCCACGTCGTCAACGAAGGAAGTTGGAGGATCTTGTTATGTGAACACCAAGACGGAATGAATGAATAAATAAATGCATTATTATGCATGTATACATCGATCATGTCATGATAATATGACGATGTTTATGGTTCATCGTTCTCTTCTTCTTTCCTTGTTGGCTCGTTACAGCTGGCATTTAATTTGCAATGTGCGGCGCAGTCACAACCGCCTCTGCCTCTGCTCCTGCTCCGAATTCAACTCCCTCTTCAATTCACTAGTCCACGGACGGACACGGCTTCCTACGTTAGAGCCCAGTCACATGTTATGGTACTGGCACAGGTAATATTCATGGTAGCCAAATAGTCATGACCTACCTTATTTGTCACATACATTATTTTGGGCTATGGCATTTTAAATGATGTTGCATTTAAATAAATATTAGTAGTCCTGTGTACAATTACAATAAACTAGAAACTATGTATAATTGAAATTAAATGTGAAAGACCATCGCTTTCTAAAATGTAATAATGATAAATTATATCACAGTTTACATATGTACAAATGGTTAGCTAGCACTAACTTTGTTCTTGCCAAATGAAGATATCAATGCATTTGCTAAAAAGTAAGATAGTGAAACATGGAACACCTATGTGCACAATTTTCTGCACTCTATCTAATTTTATCTCATTACATCATGCCATGTATACTATAGGGAAGAGCATACAAAGTTCCTTAGCATGCATTTTTTGCTACAACCAATGCATGTATATGCTCATGCCCATGGCATCAAACATGTATGCAATATGAAAAAAATTGTGGAAAAACATTTAACGCTCTCTAGAGAAAGTAAAAATTGAAAAACCAAAAAACTTAAACTTGCAACCTCTATTTTAATATTTTAATTCCATACTATTGTTCTATTCATCTTGGTTGTGATTAAACTTGTTTTTTACATTATTTAAATATGTGTTCCTTGGGTTCCACCCTTGCTTGCTAGTGGCCTAGCCACTAGCAAGTAGGGGTGGAAACCAAGGACACATAAGCATGATAGATGATGGCTACCAAATATATATGTGCTGGCAGTGTTGCATTAAATACATAATAAGGATGTTTGTGTGCTCCTCACATACCATATCATACCGATATTTTCTCTAATGCTCTTCATCCATGACCAAATATGCTTGAGCAAAAGCAAGATGTTGATGTTGAATCTACACACTACATGTAATTATTGAGCCTTGTAACTATCATTTTCAATAATTTGGATGTGATTATTCAAAAATGAAGTATTATCATTGTTTAATTACGATATGCCTCAACAAGTGTACTTTTCTCCATAATTTCTCTAAGCTTTTTATCAAGGAGTTCCTTGAACCACTTATGGTCTTTCATCTCTGCTTCTTGCTCTCTTTTATTTAGCTTTACTAAGACAACAACATTAAACTTCACCAATTCATCTATCTCTCAAATCTTGTTGAAGTGATTCCTTGCCTCATCAAAATCCCAATAAGCCATGCCTCATCTATATAGAGCTTTGACATAATCAGGATACTCATCAAGCACATTGTTATAGGTTTCTACACACTTTTTGTAATCATCAAGTTTTTGGTAACATGTTGCTAGTGATGTATAAATTTTGGATGCACCAACACCAGAAAAAAAAACTCGTTTGAGGAGACTATTGCCTAGGGTGCCTTCGGTATGGGTATGGAAACCCGACAATAGTCTCAATTGGAGAGGGTTATGTGACGTTCAAAAAATAAAGCAAACCAAAAAACAATTAGGGGAATTTAAATTGGATAACTATTTTAAACTTCAAGACTCCATGAAAATACAATAGGTAACTAGAAAATTTAAGCTTTTCCCTGGTCCTCACTGCTATTGCCGATGGTGCTACTGGCCAAACAATTAATGCGTCTACCACTGCTGTGATGTCTACCACTATCTACACATGTCACCATCGTCAAGAGGAAGAGAGAGGTTGTTCCTGCTGTGGAAACACTACCACCCTTTAGCCTCTGCTAGTGGGAGAGAAACCACCTATTGCAGTTGTTGACGTTAACCACGCAAGAGCCTACCGCACACACTATCATTCACCATGCATTGTTTGCATCACCTATTAACTACCGTGAGTCACATGCTTGTTGACCATCATTGAGAGGAAAGAAAAATAGAACCTCACGAACCCCATTGCTTCTAACAGCTGCAATGTTGCTACCGTCAAAAGCTCCTAGCACATGTCACGTAGTTGCCTGATGTGTGACGCACAGTAGCCTAACATGCATGCTACTATTGTTGAAAAGAGAAATAAGAGAGAACCCTACTACAATTACTAACTACTGTTGTGTGCCTACACTATTTGTTGACATGTCGATAGGAGTGAGAAGAGGTTTAGAGATTCCCTTCACTATTGACTGCATCGCCTGCCATTGTTACGTGCTGTGACCATAGGGAAGGAGAGAGAGAGAGATGCCGCTGCTATCTACTCTACATGCTACAGACATGTCGTTCACAGCCTATGTTTCCTAACATGCATGTCATTCTATCTACCACGTGGGCCACTGGAGAGAGAAAAGGCTAGACCCTAATGAAAGAGAGGTTGGCCCCCAATGTGAGAGAGAGACTCATCCCAACAAGAGAGAGGTTGGCCCCTAATGTGAGAGAGAGGCTGGACTCTAATGTGAGAGAGAGATATGTCTAGTGTTCCACCACCACGTGCCTCATTGTTGCCTACCACACAACTTGTTGTTAGTGGTAGAAATCCAAAAAGGTTGCCTATTGCAGCTTCACCATTTCCGAAGAAAGAAGAGCAAGACCACCTACCATGCATCCCTATTGCTGGTTGCACACCATCGCTATCATCCTTGGACTGGTTGCAGATGTTGATGCTTGTTGCTATTAGTGCCTATTGCTGAGAGGGACTCTGACGTGCACCACAGGCTAACATGTTTGCAACTAGTCCAAGGAAAATAATGATGGTGCACAACTAGTAATAAGGGGTGCGGTAGGCGATCTTACTCTTCTCTCTTCAACAATAGTGAAGCTGCAACAGGCATCCTCTCTTCGAAAATAAGGGTGTGAGGTTTTTTGCCATCAATGACAAGTTGTGTGGTAGGCGACGATGAGGCACATGGCTGTGGAACATTGGACAAATCTCTCTCTCACATTGGAGGCCAACCTCTCTCTCACATTAGGGGCTAACTTCTCTCACATTAGGGCCTAGCCTCTCTCTCTTATCAAGGCCAAAGTTCTTGATTTTCAAGTGGTATCAAGGCAAGGTACTCCCAAATTAAGCATAACAACATAGGTAAACTATGAAGGAAAAATCTTACAATAAGCCACAAATGTTCAAGGGGATCAACTTTGCATACTAGAAAGCATGAATGAAAGAATTTTTTTATGTTTGTGAAATTTGAAGTAGGGTAATACATCATGAAAGGATACACTCATTCCGTTGACAACTCTATTGGCATTGCACTACCAAGAGGTAAGTGGTTTTACGATGATAAAAATAAATTTATGTTTAATTCAAAGGCTAGGAACTATCTCTACTATGCTCTTAGCAAACCTAAATTTAATAGAATAGCTAGATGCAAGAATACCAAAGAAATTTGGAAAGTTTTAGAAGCCACTTATGAGGGAATCTTAGTGGTGAAACAATCCAATCTCCTAGTCTTACCATGTGAATATGATAAGCTAAAAATAAAAGAGGGTGAAAGGATTAAAGATTATTTTTGTAGGACCAATGATCTTATAGTTTCCATTAGAGGTATAGGAAAAAGAGTTACTAGAGAATAAAATCATCATTAAAATGATTATAACTCTACTCCTTGAATTTAGACCTAAAATAACTATCATGGAAGAAATTAAAAATTTTCCCATTCTCAAATTTGAAGAATTGCAAAGGGCACTTGTAGGATACAAAATGAATCCCATCAATAAAGTTGCTATCAAGGAAAAACCCATTACTCTTAAATGCTCATCAAAAGAAAAAGAGACATCAGATTATGATACAAAGGGTAATGATAAACTATCTCTCCTTACAAGAAGAGAAAATAGGATTCTTGCAACAAGAGGAAAAATCTTTAATCAATAAAAAAATAAAGGCAAGACAAAAAGCAAGCCATATAGAAATTATAATCTTGATATCTCTTCTATAGAATGTTGGATATATGGTGGAAGAGGCCCTTTGTCCTTCGAATGTCCTAGTGCTAGTAAGTTATCGAAGAAGGAATTAATTCAAGAAGATAACAAGACCAAAAATCTCTACACTTATTGGGATGATGAGTATAGTAAAGAAGAAACTGATGATCCATCAACAAACTTTCATCTTATTTACATGCCTCTTACAAGCAAAAATCCCATGCATGATTTCAAAGAAGCTAAAGGTAATATCAAGGAAAGGTATAACATTATGTGATGAAATTATTTCTTTTTAAAATTTATGCATAAAAATGAGAAAGACTTTACATGGAAAGGAAGATGAAATAATTAAGCTCTATATTGAATGCTCCTCTCTAAGAAGGAAAACTTAGACATAAAGTTTGAGGTTTAAAAACTAACTCAATCTTATGAGTAGATAAGTGGAAATTTATTAGGTATAAGGGCTAGTGGTAATAAGCTTATTGAATATTTGGAGATGTCTCAAGTTTTTCATATAAAAATAGAAATGGAACAGATGTACATGTTATTTAAATGGAGATACACACATGGGTTTGAATGATCAATATGAATAAGAAATATTTGCCATTACTATGGAAAATTTGGATATATATATAGTCACATTATTACATATAATTAATATGTTGTAGTTTAACCACTTTTCCTATTAAAGGAAGAACAGAAAGCATGTCTTGTAGGATAAATAGGTTTGTAGACTTGGAAAGCGTGAGAAAGAAATGATTGAACATATTTCACTTCCCTACAATAATGGAGATATATAGCACAATCATAGAATTGCTACAATTAATGAGGAAAAAGGAAGAAACAAGCATCTTGGGATTAAGAAACATAGACATACGATAACTACAAGGGATGGACTCTACAATGGAAGAGCTCATTACAAACTCACTTAAGCTAGAATCTTCTTAAGGCAAGCATGGTAAGTATTGGTGAGTATGATTCCTTGACTTACATTAATTAAAATATGCTTCTTATTGTTTACAACTTAAATAAAATATATGTAAGGTATGTATATTATTTTTTTGTTTTCTTAGTTATAATCATCCTTGGTAGCATCCTTCAAAATCCCCTAGTATTTCATACTATTTTTTATTCATTGTGTCTCATATGTCCTAAGGAAAACATTCATATAGTTAAGATGTCTAACTATTTAGAGAGATTTCTCACTAGAGACATCTCTATTAAGACTTCTTGACTAAGACGTTCCAATCATGGCCAAGATATTTGACCTACTTTTAACCCAACTTAGGCAAGACATCTCACTTTCCTTCATGATGTCTCATGCACATCACAAACCCTCAAAGTCTTCTACATATATAAATCAACCAATCTTTTTTTCTTTTCCTCATAATTTCCAAGCATAAGATGTCCTACCTCAATCAATTAGGGCTTCCTCTCCACTACAACTCCACTCCTTTTGTCTTTGTTTCCATGGCTCATAAGAAGCTAGAAACTTCAAGGCTACCTCCATGTAAGTCCAAGGGCACGAAAGGAGCATCATCAAGTAAGTGCAACACTTATAAGCCTCAATTTGGTTCCTCAGATGCTCAAAAAATGTTTGAGAATAATCACTCTATATCTATTATATCTAAACATAATGTAAACTTCCTTTAGCATTATTAATAGGCATTATTATCTTATTATAAGGCTTTATAATGGGTAAGAATCATTTCTATGACTATGTGTATTCTTGAAGTATTAGTGCATGAATGTTTTACTGATATTTTTGTTACAAATGCTTCTGTTGGGGCTTTCACTTTCATCGTTGGGAAGTTATTGTTGAAGTATCTCCTTAAGTTATTAATGCTTTATTTGGGATTTCTAGTGCTAATATTCATAGGGTTATTATTCACTCTATGGATGATATTTTTTCTAATGGTATCATTCCTGTCATACATGATGAATTCTATGATGCAATTTTTGATAGCTTAGTTTCTCTTAGTGAAAGTAATGTATATAGACATTGGATGTCTCAAGATGCCTCCACTCTTTCCCATATTATAATGTATAACATCATAGTCAAAGGAGGAATTTACAATTCTTTACTACCATCATAAATATTTGTGTTATATTTCTTGCTAATAGGACAACTATTAGATTTGGGACATAGTATTTGTAGGGATATGTTAGGCATGTTTACTTAAGAGTGCATCTATGAACACCCCTTTCTTATCAGCCTACTTGTATCCTATGTGGATGTTCGCATTCTAAATCTCCCCATTCTTACTAGAAAAAGGTCTTGTTGAGTACTTTAAGAAGAGGAGTACAAGTCATGCAGAATACATAGGTCCTTCATCATCTTAGGCATGCAGGAGGTAGGCATCTTCTCCATTGCAAGCAACTACTCAACTCAAGTAGTCCAAGTCTATTAGTGCTTGGGTAGGATCTTTCTTAAAGAAGGGATATTGCTTCATTACCAAGACAATGGAAACGATTAAAAGAAATCTTTCTTATCTTTATCATAGAATGGATTTTTCATGTCTTCCTCCTTCTTTGAGTGGTATTCATTTTGAGAGGATTGTGACTCCATATTGGATAGACAATGAAGAACTAGAACTTTCCAGACACTCTACAATAGCAAAACCATCTCAAGCATATGAATTAGGAAATGTATTAGATTTAGAAGAACTAGCAGAAGCACTAGTTCATGTCTAGAGGAAGCCCATCCCTCACACTGAGTAGCCAACATTAGATGCATTTGTGTAGGGTAATTCTTCTAAAACACTCTCCAAATGTTTTTGGAGTGATGATGCACCACAGCCCTTTGACCAATAGCCCATGGAGAGTAATTTTGGTGTAGCAGCACAATGAGAATAAGTTATTCCCAAAACTTATCAATGCAAAGCTACTTCATCATCTTCTAGGTAGGCTTCATTTCATGATAATCCTCCTTCATTCTCTCAGTTTTGGGTAAATCTTCATTCTAAATGAGGACCATTTATAGAAGCCTCTAATGATGATGATGATGATGATGACATTCAATACATCTCCCACTTTAGTACTAGTAGTGATGATGATGAGGAAGAGACTTCTAGACCTACTCATGATGCCTTTGATTCTGATGATGATACTAAAGTTAGTGGTTAAGATGTTGGTGATGACTTCCTCCTAGGTGCTGTTAAAAAGAGGAAGAGAATTTGATCATATAGCATACATCTATTTTATACGAATTAGTGTTTATATTTTGTATTATGTGGAAACCTCATGACTTCCATTACATAGTTATGATTATGATTTTATAGTTATACTTTAGCATCTATTTTGAGGATACAAAATTTTTAAAATACATGTTGTGGATAGATATGGGGTAGATGTTTGATATGCATTTTGGAATGCATGTTGTGGACAAATATGGGCAGATTTTTGTAGATGGATGAGTACTTGTTAATCTTTATCTGTAATCTTTAGTTCATCTTATTTTCCCATCCTTAATACCATAAGATTAATTTTTAAGCTTAACTTATTATAGTATATATATATGCTTGTTGTTAACCCATTTTTTCTCAAGTTTTAAACATCACTAAAAAGGAGAAGATTGTTGATGTTTTGGTATGTCAAAACCTTGACAAATAAAGGATGTGTAAGTATACTTGTAAGATCTTGTGGGTGTAAGAAAAGTATATAAAGAGACCAAGACAAGAACATGATTTGAAACTTAGGATACTAAAGTCTAGTAAGAAAATACAAGGATTTGGAAGAAATCACAAGGATGTAAGATGTCTAGAATTCCAAAAAATATGTTTTATAGACTGCAAAGACATTCCATTTTTCTGCAAGATGTCTATGCTGAGAAGCATTGATCTTAGGCAAGACGTCTCAAGAAAATAGTAGATGTCTTAAGTTGAGCAAAGATGTCTCATGTGAGACATCTCAGTCAAGACATCCCAATTCAAGCTGAGACATCTCTTTTAAGGCATCTCAACCAACTAAGATGTTCTACTTGCAAGTTAAAGAAACCCAATAAGATGGCTCAAGCTCATGCAAGACATATCAACTAGCCATTTCTAGCCATTGTACAAACTCCAATTGACATATGATGCTAACAATGCTATAAAAGAACATGATACCTTTTTGGAAAGAACAAGCATTATTCATGTGATCAAGCCACCATTATCTACATCTATTGAGAAATTTTTGTACTCTAATTCTCTATCATTTGAGTTTTTTATTATTATTTTTTGATAAAAAAAGTAAGGAATCAGAAGCTTAGTTCATTTTCTTCCTTGATCTTTCTATCTCTGGTTATAAGCCTTGGGGGGTTGGATGTGCTTTTTTAGAGAAGGCATCCTTTGAGCTTGTTTGAAGCTTGAGGGTTTGGGTATGTTTCTAAGCAAAAACACCCCAAGTAGAACTCAATACTTGTACAGGTTTTGGTATTCTTATCACCACATTTTTTTTAAGAAATAAAGTCTAGATGTGTGCAAGGATTCTATCCTCTAAGTGTGAACATACACAAGTTGGGGAACCATATACATCTATGTTGCAAGAATTGGATCTTAGTAGCTAGAACATATTCAACCCTCCTTCTAAGTTCTTGATCTTCATTGGTTAAGAGTTAAGTCTTCTCAAAAGCTATCTTGGAGTTGATAGAAGACATCTTAATATGAGGGAAAATTTCTTGATGTAAGACATAAGATAAGACATCATAAGGAAGATGTCTTCCAAATAGTGGAGATGTCTTAGGCAAGATGGCTTATATTGTTGGAGACATCTTACCTAGGGAGGAGATGTCTTTTGAAAATAGTAGACATCTCATCCAAAACATAGGAATTAATAGGAGATTATCTGAGAAGATCAGATATGATCCATATGGTAGGAAAGCTTCTAGATTTGGTCGTTCCAAGTTGGAAAATAGCTAGGAGATGAAGAAAAAAGGTAGAAATAGGATGGGAACTCCTAGTTAAGCATGTGAAAGGTTTTTCTAGGTTTTTATCTTATTTTCTTAATAAATTTTTTAGTGTTTCATAGAAGGAAGAGAGAGAGAGAGAGAGAAGTCTTGATGAAAGCTCTTAAGTTAAGAAAACCTTGGAAAGACTATGGTAGAGCACATTGACTGAGTATAGGTGTGGTTGCTACTCCAGGGTCAATGTGTGTGAATTGGCCTATGTGTTTTTTTTGTTGTTGTTTACTTCTCTAATTTGAATCTTAGTCTTGAGTTATGGGAGAGATTATCCATTTATGTGGTTGTAGACCCTCTTTCTCTATAATTTCATTGAGTGTTTTGAGAGGTTTTGAGTGTTTGTGCATTTGAGAACCCTGTTGTAATTTTCTAATTGATTAATTAAAGATAACTAGTTGTCTTATTTTCTAGCAAAATAATTAGCTTTTCATAATATCTAGATTTAGTATTGGAAGGTGATAAATGATTGCAGTGAACCTAATCCATATCTTAATATGCTAGTGTATTCTGAAATCTTTCTCATGATTATGTTTATGATTATGAATCTTAATGTTTTAACCCTTGATTCCTTATTTATATGTATATTTGATGCACTAGTATTTCAAATATTATTGGTACATCATGATATATTTGCTTATAAGCTTATGTTTTAATGCTTAGAACACTTGGTAAGCTTACATGTTTTATTATGTCTTGATATTATGCTTCTTAAGGTTTAGACTTTGGATCTTGCTCTTATTACATATTTGAAAATATTGTTATTTTTGTATTTCTTTTCTTGATTATTATTTACTGGAATTTACTAATGCTTTGCACCTTTTGTAAAGGAAAAAATTTGAATGATGGTGGCATCCCATTTCTAGTATTTTATATTTTAATTATATTTTTTCATATTTTATATTATTCTAAGGTTTTTGAAATAATGTAAGAATATGGTTAAATTCATTTTAAATACATATTTGGGGTTTATTCTAGTTAATCTTTTATTTTATTTTTGATGAGTGGCGAGGTACCCCTACACTCAACCATGCGAAACGAGCGTAGCACGCGCGATCCGGTTGAACTCCGCAGACTAAATGCCTAAACGCCCCATGGAACACTTGGGGTTAATTGTTTGTTGTCTTCCCAGACTTACTTGTTGTTGTCACGGTGTATGCTTAAGT
>MNCI01004713.1:108132-128045 GCA_015680685.1 Gnetum montanum
TAACCAAGTCGTACTCATGCCGCGCTAACAACTAGTAATAAATAACATGTAATAAAACCTATCCATGTATTGCAAGGTTTATCCACAAAGCTCGTCTTTATTGCCGTACACAACTTGCGTTCAAGTACAAAGCTGCTCGAATAAAGAACTGTTCACTTGGGGACTCCTACTACGGGCACATGGAAAATATTCTATCTCTAGGGTGATCAATCCACCAGAGCTTCGCTACTTCTAGCCTAGGATGGGAAATGAGGGGAGTGCCACCTCTTATTTATAGATTTGGCGGCGGACTGCGATATCGCGTACGCGATATCGCATCTCATCAATTTTGAAATCCATTCTTGGATATGTGACTCATTATGATACTTTGTTAGTGACTTTGACCCATTGGTTGATCATTTGACCTTTTGTGGATACATTTTACCTAATTTTTAGAAAATAATTATTAATTATTACTTCTTCGAATTTCCCAAATCCTACCTCTTGTGCCTATAAATGCTTAGCAACACTAGCTCTCTTAGCATCAATTATGCTTGTGGTTAATTTCACTCTCTTGCTTGTGGATATATGTGGTGGATCTCTTTGAAATTTCTAGATTTAAATTTGTTCTTACTTGATGGAACTTTGTTTTCAACTAATCTTTCCAAGTAAAGGAAATATTATTAACTATCAAACTTGATAAGAAGCTTACCTTCTTATATCTACTTTTCTTTTAGTGATGGTTTCAATGATAATCTAACAATATTATATGTGTCATTGATCTAACCCTCATTTGTAATTTTGCACTTTGAATTTGGACTTCTTCTTCTACATGTATCATCTCCTTTAATGATGTCTTTCGACAACAATAGCTAGTTGACATTTGAAGCATATATGAGCACATTTGTAATGTTGAAAGGCTAGAAAATTTGATCCTTAAGGTTGATCAATTAAGAAGGATTACAAAAGAAGGTAATTGATGTAGAAAAAGTAGGCTTTGGTAATGGTAAAGTTGATTTAGAGGATTCTACCAATCTAATGGTGTGCTTTCGAGCTGGTCCTTATTAGGGTAAAGTTTATTTATAAGATTCGATCTACCTAGTAACATTTAACCCATATTAGGAAACCTTAGGTGATAATGAGAAATTAAGATGTAGGGTAGCTATATAATTGATACTAGTTATAACATTTCCCAATAATTAGTCTAGAAATGCATGAGGATTAGTTAAGTTATTATCAATCTTGTAGTTAGTCTATGCTAATGTGGTTATGTATGGAATAATATTGTATGTAAATCATAGTTAATGTAGCAATTTGTGCATTAATGGTAATGTTAATGGACTTAATTTAACGATTAAGTTAATTGTATTTGTTGTTGATTCTAATAGTGTACCTTGTAGTGTGGACCTCATCTTCCAACTTATCCCAAGTGGCATCTAGGTGGTTTCCTCTACTATGAAGGTATTCTAGTCCTTCCTGCATGTTTCATGTAGATTTGAGGTAGGAGCCTTGGATGGAATTTTTAAGTAATATTGTGAATGCTACATTGGACACATTATGAAAGCATTGGTATTTTAGGAAATTGTACAATCTAAGAATTCAAGTGTTGTTGTATTTCAAAGCTATGCCATGGATTTGTAAATGGCTCAAATAGTTATCTTATGTATTTTTTATAACTTATATTACAAGGATTTATGCTCATGATGTTGGTATAACATTGCATGGATTTTGTTAAATGTTGTATTTTCTATGGTTTTCTAAGGTATTCTAATTGATTATTAAGGCTTATACTCAATGTTTAAAATTATTGAATGATTTAATCTTGGATTTTAAATTTTGCATATGGAATATGTGGAATTTAATTAGGTGCCTTAAGTTATTTTATAAATTTAGCTATGGTTAATTCAAGGTGTGACAACATGCATATGACATTTCAAATTAGGATTCTAATGTTTGCTATGCCAATAGTCTTCAAGCTCTCCTTTCTATCTAGAAATTTTCATGTGTAACACAAACTAATAGTTGAGCCTTGATTCATTATTTTGCAACTATGTGCATTCATTAGTGTCATGGCTATGGCAATGATGACAAAACATGCACAAGCACTCATTTTATCCTACATTTACAGTGATACTTCTAAACATTTTAAAAAGGATAAGTTTTGGTGATGTCTACAAAGTCAAATTGATCTATGATGCTTCTTGTCGTGTGGTAATGCATCCAAATTAGGATGAGTGGCCAGAAGCCATTGTATAGTTGATGGTTGATATCAAATTACATGATGCTATCATGCATTAAGTGTGAATGAGTAGTTCATGGTGACTATGTCCATAATGATAATTGATTTCAACATTGTGCAACTATGGTATTCTTATCTACATTGGTACCTATGTTGTTATGCTTGCTCTATGTTCATGATGTTTATTATCATTTGTGATGTCTATATTCATTATAGTACTTGTAGCCTTTGCACTATATATGTTGATTGCAAGTGATCATAGATTTCATCATTGTGAGTTAAAGTTGCAATAGTTGAAAGAATTGTCATGTTAGTCATTTGATTATTAGATATGTGGTGATTTTTGGCATTGTGGATCCATGTAATTACATTCCTTCATGATAAGTGATTCTTGTTATGGATTTTTACATCATAAGTGGCTATGAAATCTTTCAATGTTGATTATTAGATTTTCAGTGGTTAGAAATGTTGCAAATTTTTTCATCAACTTGCTACACTTTGGTTTGTTGTTATGAGAAGGCTTCTTTATTCCAAGGGTTTAGGTAGGATGTTTTTTTCTTTAAGATGATTAATGCAAGCACTATGAAAATAATTTTGGAATGTTTATTTTGCAACTATTCCAAGTGCTATGTTTATAATCATATTAGTTAAATGTTTATGGATATTCATCCTTTTATCTAACATTGACAAATTTTATTATTCAAGTACTTGCAAATTTCCCATTAGTTACCCATTGATTTCATGACAACCTTATATGTTGTGTAAAAAAGTAACTTGGTTTACATCTTCTATAGTAGTGAAACCATATGTTGAATGTTATTCTAACAAGTCCTACCACTTGGGAAAAATGAAGAATCTATGTCTATTCCACTAGTTGAATTTCAAATGTAACAAACATAGATGCATTGATGTTATAAGAGCCATTATATGAAACCTTTGAATGCGCTTTAGGTAGTCCCATCATAGAATTTGTATTCTAGTTGAATTTATTCATTGGTGTTAAAAGTAGTATAATGATCAAGGAAGCTAGAGCACTAACCAAAAAGAAGTGAGAAAAACTATGATAAGGCTATTTTGGTATTCATCTTAATCATGGATCATGAGGTATGTTAAACTAGAACTTTGATGCTTCACTTCAAAGTCAACTTATTTCAAATCATGTTGAAGTTAGTTGTTCATTCTAGATATTTATTACATCCCAAAAATTAACTTAATAATTTCATAAATAAAGTATACTTAATCACTTAGAGTGTGTGATGTCATATTTCTTATATACTTGAGAAATAATCAACCATAAGAATTTTGAAAATTAAAACTTAAAATTACATGGTATGGACAAAATATCCATATTGAACTACATATAAATAGATCTCATGAATCATAACATAATCCATAATCTTGAAGAGTTGATGATAGAATCCATTAGTACATAAATCTCAATACATCATGTCCATAATTACATAAGATCTCAATACAAAATATAATTGCAAATAAAAGAAATAGCTTAATTGATCAAGCTCAAATAATCACCAAGCTCATAGCTCCTACTACCTAAATTTTTACAAAAACATATAGGAAGGATTAAACACCTTCTATTAGAGCCAACCATCTTAGTGCACTTAGAACAAGTTATAGGAAAGTACCACATGTTACATAAAAGATGATCTAAAGATCTAAGAGATTAGAGACTATAGCCAATACTAAAATTATAATATCAAACATAATGGTATGAAAATAGGTTATTTGTGATTATTCTACGAATTGATCCTTCTTAAGGACTTCTTGGTAAAACCTCATCTTTTTTGAAACTTAGCCAATTGTAGAATCAACCCAAATGGTCTACCTATCCCTATCATTATAAATCATAAAAGTAAGAATTCATCATATGAACAATGACATGTGATATGAGCAAGTACTGGCACCAAAGCAATCCTTCCACAATGCTTATCCAATTTTACATTTTATGCATAATCGTAAGTGACGTGGTTCAAGTAATGTAGCTAGCCATATCCTACACAATGTCTACCTATTGATGAACTTTCTAGGTCATCAATATACAATCATAGGTGATGTGGATCAAGTACTGAAGGCCATCCCATACTCCTCACAATGCCTACTCATTAATCCAAATAATGAAAGAAATGTCAAATTGTCAATAGAAGTCAAAGCATTAAAATAAAATGAAACATAAGCATCAAACATAGGTGATGTTAGCAAGACTAGAACTTTCAAAACTTTTCACAAGTCCTATTGAATGATCCTAAACATTCAAAAGCCTTTAAAAAAGCAATGAACTTAACTTTCTTGCAAGCTAAGCATTTGCATTTATCTAGTCACTTAAACCTAGCCAAAAGTCGAATTCTCTATTTACAAGGTCATTGATCATATTTACTTAGTTGATTAAACTGAAATAGCCTAAACAATCATGTCATCATCAATTGATCATCTGGCTGATCAAGTTAACTTGATATACTTGCAAGTCATTTCATAAGGGTAGTTTAGAAATAAAAATTGTGGCATCTAGGACCAACAACGACAAAGTGTAGAAATATATAGAACTTAGACTAGAATCAAGGAATTAATGGTCATCTAGATAAAAAAATTATTAATAAATTACATAAAATATTAAGAATAATAAATGCATAAGATTATCATAACACATTAGAATTATAAGAAAGAGCACCAAGGATTTGGAATTGATTGATCGACCTTTGCTAAACTAGGCTAAAAGGAGAAGCTGCAACATACAAGATTAAGATCAACTGAATTACCAACATAATACCAAGGTTTACTAATGTGACAGATTGAAAAGAAAGAATAATACATAATCTTACTCTATATAGGATTCCAAGGTTTTTAAGATGTATTTCAAAGTAATGGTTCATAATAGCTAAACTGATTGATAAATTCTACAAAAATTAGAAAAGCCTACCAAGAGTCTAGTAAATATTAGATAATCCAAGCCCATTTAAATAAATAGAATAAATCTTGTGCAAATTTTAGAAAAAGATAATAATATCTAAAAATATCAAACTACTAGTTCACAACATGTACCATCATGGTACTAATATGTCCTTATCAAGAAATTAGTAATATCCAAAAGTAAATTCAAAATTTGAATAAAATCATATTTTATAAAAAGGTAAAGCATAAATAAAAGATATCTAAAAAGATAAAGAAAAAATATAATATTTATAATAAGTTTATAAGATCAAATCCTCAAGAAGCATAAATATTCCAATAAAATACATAATGGTATCAAAACATAAAAGAATCTAAGTTGATAAAATATAGATATACATAAATCAAGGGGTAAACGTAACATGTTACAAAATTATTAGTATTATTTTCTAATCACACTATAGGGATGAATCTAGCTACTATTAGGGTTTATTGTAGTTTTTTGCACTTGGATTATTCATGTCTGTATTTTATATGATGTGTGTTTTTGATCACACATTGCCTTGCTAAGGTCTTCAATTTGTTCCTCTATTGTCACCTTCAACTATTCTAGTTGTTTTCCAATGAGAGTGCTTGACTTCTTATGAGCTTCTTTAGAGAAAGTCACTTGTAACTCTCATCTTCAAAATAGGTTCTTTAGTTTTAGGATTTATTTCTACATGAATTTACTAGAAATATTTTAATGATGAGCATTGTTCCCTTTAAGGGGAAGGCACACATGAAAACATGGTATATATAATGTGTTATATATTCATAAATTGGCCTATTGGTTGTAGGACATGTGTTTCATCTTTGAGGTTCCATAGATGAAGTTTCCTTTAATAATGGCTGTTTGGAATATGAAGTAGAAAAAATACATCTCGTTAATGTAAAGAAGGTTGAATTCTATAGCATGTTCTTGAATGTTATCCCTTTTTTTCTATATGGGTCTTGTAAAACATGTTTCTTAATCTTTGTTTTTAATTTTAGTAAATTTTTATGATAATGTTTCCTTCAATTTTTATTTTGGATAGGTAAAAGATCATTTTAGTATGCACACTAAAATAGTTTTGGCCATGATATTGATGAAAGTGAATTAACTAATACCTATCATAGAGTAGGGGTTTCTAAAAACTGATACCCATGTCCTAGATACATGTGGTTGAAATATTGTAGGTTCAAGGTTGAGTACGGATGATGTGATTTGCAAGAACATCATCTATCCAAAAGAGTTCAATAGTGGAAACAATGACATGAGGTGGAACTTTTGGAAGCATAAAGAAAGAATTGAGTAGTATCTAAAGGAGGTGATTTTAATGAAAATGATTAATCAATTGGTTTGAAATCTAAATCAAATAAACTTGTAGAGTGTACCTTAATTTTAGGTAGGTCCATCATGCCATTAACTTATCAATCTTGGAGTCATGTCCCATTGAAGTGAATGATGCATGTTTGGAAATAAGTGATAGTTTGTTCTAACATAATCTACATGCTATTTGCGATTTAATTTTATTAATTTATTCTCTATTAATCATAGTCTATACATGAAAAATAAGTTCATATTTACTAATCATGCTTTAGCAAATAAGTATGTGTATAGGTTTATTCCTAAAGATTTCTAGGGCCACAAAGCTTCAACATGTACAAAAGATTGTAAATGCATGAAGAAGTGAAGAACTTCAACAATGTTGCACAAAGTTTCATAATAGGTATTTTAGATATTCATTTGATAAGGTATTAGAGGCATATAAATAAACCAAATGATCAAGTTGTGGCACACAAGGGTTCAAAAACCACAGGTTTATCTCACTTTTGTTTAAAATATGAAAATATTTTTTTTAAGATTGTTATACATCGTGGCATTCTGTTAGATTAATTTGCTTATGGAATTTTGTTAAAAAAAGGTCCTAGAGGCTTGGAATTGTAACCTAGGAAAAACTAGTGAAATTTTTCTATTTCCCTATGACACTAATGCTAATATCAGCATCATGTGTTTCATGTCTAGCTTCACCTAGTTTACATGATTAAACTTGGTAAAAGAAAAATCTAGATGAACTTCACATGAACTTTACTTAGCTTTGGGTTTGAACTTGATAGTCCTAATCCTATAAATATGGGAGCAAAACATAAATTTTAGGTCATGTTTCCTAAGATCTAGAGAAATTTTTGAGATTTCAAGAGATCAAGAGTATGAGCACCAACCATCTTAGCATTGATCACATGCTCTATTGCGACTGTAGCTTCTTTTGGCTCTAACGCTAATGTTTATGTAATGTTAATGTTAGTCAAGTAGCATCAACAACAAGATTTCATACTTGGAATTTTTTGTACATCAACATTAGTTTCCAAAGATAGAATTTTGGTGGGTTTAGAGTTATTCCTAGGACACAGCCAAAACAACCTTGTTTTAGCTCCAAATTGATTTTGCACAGCATCTACAACTTCCCCATCCATATGCCCATCCTCTAAATGTTTAATTTTACTCTTAAAACCTATGTTTTTCTCACAAATTGGGTTTTTTTTGATCATTTTCATTTCACTTATGTTTTTCATTGGCAGTTGTAGTTTTGCCCTCTGTAGAAGGTAAACATTTCTTTGTTAGCAATAAAGAATTTGTATTTACTTGGGGAGGAAACATAAAACCTTTTCCCATATCATAGCTCTTTATTTTAAAATATTTTATGCTTTCTTACTTACACCTTTAAACTTATATTTTATTTCATCACTTATAGTTTAGTCCATAGTTAGCTTATTTTTTAGCAATAAATAATTGGTCAATTTCAATAGTTAACTTCAATGTTTTTATCATTCCACTACTATTTTTGGCCTATGTATGGTAGGCTAAGTCCACATTTAATGAGAGGTTTGTGACCTATCATGTCATAATCATTGACTTATTGAAAAATTATATTAAACTAAAGACCATTTATGATCATGAGTTAAGTTTTTTAACACTTAATTTTTGGAGGTCTTATAAGATTAAGAAGCAATAATTTTTCATGAACATTTTTGTTGCAGGAAAGAGGGCCAATAGGGTTTATAGTATCTCAAACCTGTCACCTAGCAACCAATAGGTTCTTTCCAGCACTTATAATTTTTACTTATTTTAATGTTCGTATTTGCACATGATCTTCTTTTTCTATAAGCATGTATGTAGGAGATACTTGTTAATACCATGTCTAACCAAGCTTCTAACATCTATCAGACCTTATAAGTTTGTAAATTAATGAAAGCATAGAAGGCATAGACTCTTGTAGCACCCATGACTCAACATGACTACAAGGTTGCATGTGCCAAGTGAGAATTGAGTATAGAAATATCTAAAAATGAGCTAAGATGAATGGTTGCCTATGAAACAACCAATGGATTATAACCATTCATAACAAATTCAAGTCATCCTATTGAGTTCAATTAGTCTTAACAAGTAATATTAACAGAGTACATGATCATAAGAGATGAAGTATAGGTAATGGCAAGCACTAAAATTCAATAGAGATAGGTTATTAGGGATCACCTCATGAAAAATCCCAGTATTAATTTTGGTAGTAGGAATTTTCAAGTCTAGGACCGACATGGTAAGGAAAGTATTGATATCAATGTTCATGATGATGATGAGTAGGAACATCCTCATGTTTCCTTTCCTACAAATCCTTTCCACTAATCAAAAAGATATGTTCTACAACATGTGAACCTCAACAGTTACATCAATGAATTTTCCATGTCTACATCTCAAGTTGCTACTTCCATAACACCTTTTTTAGTCAATCCCACTATCATAGCTCCATTTGTAATTGAGCTACCTCCTACCTATACTTTATTCACAAGCATGGCTATATTTAATCCTACTCTCACAACATTGGTGCAAGCTATCAATGTATCACTTGACCTAATTTAAACATCATCCCATCTTAGTCCATAGTAATGATAGGTTTTCTTATCTTCAGCATCATTTGCACACCTTGTCCCTTACTATCCTCTTGTGCCATTAGCATTAATGTCTACTATGATATCTAGTCAACTAATCCTACTTGCTCATAATTCCATTCCAAGCAATCCTACTTAGAATATTCCTAGAGTTACTTTTGAATTGATATTTCTATTACCAGATCTTTCTTCTAGGTTGTAAGCAAATGAATATCAAAATTGAAAGGTAATTGCATATACTTGGGGGTGGTTTTGTAGTGTCCATTACTAATCTACTTCTTGATCCCATTAGCTCTTTGATATGATCTACTCAAGTTCTCAATTAAGTTTTTTTTGTTAAGTTCTACTAAGTAAAATGGGGAATCTAATCTCACTAACCATGTAGTCACTTTCCTAAAGAAATGTATGCTCCTAGGTAATCATCACCATACTTTTCTTATAATATTTTCAAATATTTGACTAGAAAAGCACTTAAATGGTAAAGGTTCCTTTCCCATGGGTCCATTACTTGTTTGGAACAACTCTTCATCATCTTCGTGAAGAGGTTCAAGTACAACATTACTAAGGATGGTATTTTGCAAAAGCTCCTAGCAATCAAGTAGGCATATACTAAATTTATTTTAAATTCACCTCTAGATGGACATTAGATATGATGGATCTCACACATCCACTACTTGATGAGTAGTTACTAGATATTTTTGAAGAGGTTTTAAATTACTACATTAGAGGGAAGTTGGTTTGTCATATATCACTTAGCCTCCATTATTACATAATGTCTACCAAGCACATTGAGGGGGGTGAGATCCAATGCAATGATCTAGAGTAGGTCAACTTTCATAACAAGGCCAATAACATAGCAAATAAGGAGAAACCTACTAAAAAAAACTAGGCAAATTGTTGCATCCATGAACCAATACTCATCTACTTCATCATTAAATAATGGAGGTGACAACATAAATAGTAATCCTAATCCAAATCCCCATTGTGGTGGGTAAGACTTATTTAAAGATGGATAAAGAGGATCACCTATGGATAGGTCCAAGTATCACAAGTTTCTGATGACCTCCACATAGTTGTATAACATGTTGCTTAAGGAAGGGCACATCAACTTGAAATAGATCATGAAACAAATAAGGACACCCTTGAAAAGGCTCTAGATCTTAACCATTAATCCTTTCTGATAAGTGGAAGGTGATCCACTTGTCTCAAAGCAATATAATCCTAACAAATTATGTTATTATCATAAGGTTGTAAGTCATGATACTAATAACATCTATGAAAAATTTGGTTATCTATATTCTAGTCAAGTTTTTCACTATACTATCTAAATCCATTATCTAATAGAGTAGTTCTTGTATAATGTAAGAAACATTGTCCCTAAATTCTCTAAACCTATATATGAAATGATGATAGAAATGAAGAAACCAGTGTATTGAATCATTATAATACAAAATGTTATTACTAAATATGTGAATAACAAAATTAGCACTAAGCATTAGCTATAAAATTTTTAACATTGCAAAGTAATAAAATGTAGTAGAAAAATAACATGGAATTGATCCTAGGTATTAACTATTTTATATATTTCATTACTTGACACATCTATATTTAATGACACATATGTTATTTCATCATTCACATTACTTGTGTTTAGATTATGTGATTCTAGCTTGAACTCCAACTTCTTGCATGCGTTGGAATTTTCTACTACTCCTTTTTTTTCTTTAATGAGCTTTTGGGAGATCTTATCCAAGCAAACAATCATTTTTTATGTTCAAGACCCTTGGCATTTAATAGGAAAACATGATTCTTTTATAATGTAGATAGATCATTGATCAAGCACTCTAATATGTTATTATTTATTGGCAATTGTAAAATATATTTATTCAAATATGTGCATGGATCACTAAGTACTTAATCTTGAAGGTTCTGCACCTTTGACATATTGTTTACCTCATCATCTCTTGGTTGCTAGTATGTACAAAGTTAACTCTAGTGATATTCCAAGTTCATGTTCTAGAGATGTTGCATCATGAGCTTTTAGGTCATCTTCACTCATGGTTGGACCTTTGCTGTTTTGCCTCCCATAAAATTGATTTAGTTTGAATATAATGATGTGTGTTTTCTTCTTACTCATAAGTATTATTATAGCTTTAAGAATACTCTTGCATATATTTTCTTGCTAAGCCCACATGCATTTGCATTGGCCTTGCATCTTCTGTAGGTTACACACTTAGTACTAGACATGTCTTGAATCCTTATTCTAGCTTCTTACTAGCATGTAGTTACCATTCTTCAAATCTAATGCAAATTTGTAGCTTGGTATTGCTAGTGCTTTCTATCATACATTTTTAATATATAATTTCTTATGAGTATGAATTTAGCCTTTTTCAAATGTGCAATGTTCTAGTAGTGAACCTCCACTATCTTTAACCACTATATTAGCCTATTTATTCAATGGTGGAATCTTTTGCAAATATGTCTTAAATATTTTTTTAAAATGACTATGATAGAATTTGATGATATTGTTTATATCTTTCAGGGTATGTGGAATATGTCTACAGCCCTTAGTCCACATAGTTGATGAATATGATAATTTTTTATAGAAATAAAATAAATAAGTAAGGTTAGATATGGGATGTTCAAGATTCAATTATAATAGACCATTGTACATTTGTATTTGTATTCATCACCAAAATATCTTTTCATTGGTAACATAATGATACTAGAAATAAGATAGAAAATTTTATTTTTCATAATAATCCACAAAACATTTTTTACCACATCTAGCACATCTTCCATGGATCATAAATTATTCATGATTACCATTAATCTCTCCTTGATTTTTCTTCTATGCTGTCTATCCTAAACCTTTTTTGTTAGGTTCATTAGACATGCCACATACATAGAAAAACCCAACATGTGATCATGCTCCTGTAGATAAAATGGAAAGTATGCAGTTATAGTTAGAAGAAGAGTACATAACAAAAAGTGATAGATGTGTGTTGGGGTACTAGTTTGTGCAATTATAGCTTATTAAATTACATTTATTTTGACATGATAGTCATCCATTAATATTGCATTCACTCTCTAGGAAGGATTCTTTGTGTGGTAATATTCAACTAGAATCCTAAGACACCTTAATATCACACTCCATGCAATAGGAGTGAACAATCCATGTTATTTAAATGTCATTGTCGTGGCTATTAATGCCATTGTCATGTATAGATGAAGTTTGAAATTTAAATAAAAGAAGAATGTAATAAGAATTAAAAATGATATGATGGTATTATATTTTAGATTAACCTATTTGTTTGTGTGAAATGTTGAGTCCATGGAGAAGATGTGTGAAATTTCAATCATTCTATTCAACATCTATGTTGATTTTATACCAATAATATGTGTTTCTCTATGATGGTCATCATCCTTTTGATATGAAAAAAATGAATTCTAGAATATTTATATCCATTTTTAAGTATACATCACATTTTTTAAGGAACATATCCTTACTTGAAGAAATGGTAAACTCTCCACCGCATATTAAACCATTTACTTAGTGCGTTAGATACTATTCATAGAATGCATCTAGTGGCACACCTTTCTTGATAAGTTTTGTGATTTTATACTTCACAGTTTCAAATATATCCAATGGATACTTGAGTCAAGCATCCACTGTTGGGGTGTAGCTTCCTTGTTATATCACGCCTTCTGTGTTTACATGGCATATTTTCTTGAAAATTAGACATGAACATTTAGGAATGCAACATAATACATAGATAAGAAAATAGTATTAGCAACCTACCTTATGTCCAAACCTTTTCTATATCACAACCATAAGTGGACCGACATTACTGGTTGAACACTTAGGTTTGAAACCATAATATCATTTGTATTGCTATAGCTAATACATTTTAAATGAGTGTAAAACATGAATGAATGTAGACAAAAGATAACACTAGACTTATCTTCTGCACGATATGATTAAATATGTACATTATTCTCGAAATACATTTAGTAATCTTTGAATTTAAGTTTTATGTCTATTATTATTGGTTATCTCATTTGAACTAGAAATTAGCCTAAAACTAAGGAACATTTTGTTCCCTTACTAAGAAATCATCAACATGTTATTTCGGAGTCCATGTAAATTTTATTACTAGGAATGTGGCCTAGTTCAAAATATAACTTGATAAAGTACCAATCAAGGATATTTTCAATGGCAATTTCATCATAGAAATCCAAAATGACTTCTCTTCATGGGTGTTCATCTACAATTTGAAGAAAACAAGAAAGCTTTTCATTAAGTAAATGTAAGAAGTTCACATCATATCATTTTTCAAATGCTATGTTATCAAAGAAAACCATATATTCATACTTATTTCTATCATGTTTATATCTTTTCAAATTCATAATGTTTGAGCCAATTTGTAGAGAATTCCATGGTGATTATTTGTGGATGCTATGTACTATTGAAGACTGGGTTGTTCATTTTCCCATCCACTACTTTCCAAAGTAGGTTGCCATTATGGTTATATATATGTTTTTATTTTTATTGAACTCTGTCTATTATATTTACAACAATTTGACAAAATAGTAGTGACTATTTCATGAAAGTGAATAACATGAAATTATTTATTTTATTTTTTGTGTGAATTTTCTTAACTTGGTGGGAAGGATAGTAATTCAATGTGACAACATCAATCAACAAAGGGATCAAAATTAATTTTTTTAATAGATAAATATTAATTAAAATAGAAAGTTTAGAAAATATTTTTATCATACTATATAAATTTAAATACTACATTTTTGAATGTCATGATTATATTGTTAATTTTTAGACTAGGTTCTAAATAGAACATAGTTAGGAATATGTAACATATTGTGGATAACACTACATCTATAATGTTAAATGTCATACTAGGTGAAATCTATCATTTCTCTTCTTAAGATGAAATTTATAAACTTCATCACAAATGCTCCATAGGTATTATCATTTCTCTAAATTAATGTACTAGGATCATAAGGTTTTACAGTACTAGTAGTTGGTTCATAAATTTATGTAATCAAACATAGGAATCACTTTAGCATCTCCAAGAATTAAATGTATTGCCCTTGACTCAGTAAGGAGCCAAATATCTTTAGTTCACAATCATCAAGATCTATAGAAATGAGAAAATAATGAGATTCTATGAAAAATAAAATCAAAATAAACTTCCATGAAATAATTTCACTATTGAGAATCCCAAATTTTCTTCCTAACAAATAATTTATATTATGGAGTACTATTGTTGTTGTAGTATGATTTATCCCACTCTCCATACAACTGTAGTGGTCATTTCATACTTTAGGGATCAAAGCTATCATAAAACTCTTAATGATACCAACATTGTTTTGGAAGATATCCTACATTGACACTTGATGCCTATGAAAAGATATAACAAATTGATCCATCAAAATAGCATCAACCCATTCATGTCAATCATTAGTGATGAGACGCGACATGCACTGTGCCGCGATATCACGTCTTCCCTGTAATATCACGTACGCGATATCGCGGTCCGCCGCCATATCTATAAATAAGAGGCGGCACTCCCCTCATTTCCCAATCCTGGCTAGAAGTAGCGAAGCTCTAGCAGATTGATCATTCCAGAGTTAGAATTTTTCCCATGTGCCCGCAGTAGGAGTCCTAGAGTGAACGGCTCTTTATTCGAGCAGCTTGTAACCTGAACCCAAGTTGTGTACGACAATAAAGATGAACTTGATTGGATAAACCTTGCAGTACATGGTTTTATTGTTGTTTATTTACTGCTTTCCTAGTGCGCACAAGTACGACTTGATTATGAGCGTCTACGGACGTGTACGGCTAGTCAAGGAATCGGCTGCTTGACGCAATGCATGAGTACGACTCAATTACGAGCATTGGATGCTTGGTAACCCAGTAGCGTATTCCAGGATTCTGCGCTTGGTAACTCCCGGGTCTAATGTGTACGGCTAGTTGAGGAATCGGCTGCTCATTGCTAGGCTAGATCGTGTGATAAGTACGACTTAGTTACGAGCACCCACGGGTGTGTACGGCTGGCTAAGGAATCGGCTGCTTATCACACGTAGGCTAAATAGGTGCCTCAGTACGACCACTTCGAGCACTTGCGTTACGTGTGGCGATCCCAGTAACGATTAGCGTTTGGTAAGCTGCAGTTGCATAGTTCAGGGTGTGTCCGGTAAGTGGGAACGGATGCTGACGCTAGTTAATTTAGACTTAGACCTTAGTTAGAGTTAGCTTAGTTTCTCAACCCTTTCTCCTGGTAGCATAGAAGATAAGCCGAAAATACCAAAAAAATCACATACCTCAGACTTGCTTAACCATACACCGTGACACATACAAGCAAGCCTGGGAAGACAACGAACGATTAACCCCAAGTGTTTCTTGTGGCGTTAAGGCATTTAGTCTGCGGAGTTCGACCGGATCGCGCGTGTACGCTCGTATTCGTATGGTGGAGTGTAGGGGTACCTCGCCACTCATCATTGGCGCCGTTGCCGGGGACTAAGTGTTTTTTCGCCAATTTAACATAAGGGATATCACTCACATCGTTGTGAGCTTAAAACGAACCTTAGGGTTAATCAGTTAATCAAGAACAATAAATAACGGTGAAATTAGCACACCAATAGAAATGGCTTCTTCTCACGAAATCAACTCACCTAAGGACAATACAGGAGAAAGTCAGCATCATACGCATAACCGAGATCAACCATGTCCTCAACAATCTAAGGTCACATATACTCATCCCGATGAGTATGTGCCGGATTTTACCTTTGTTTTCCATCAAGATGAGCAACTGCGGTGGAGAGACATGCAAGGTAACATCGTGTTACCCCCAGATCGATCCGCTCCCAACATGCTTTCCCGTGCTTTGGTACAGTATGGCATGCATGAGCTGCTTGCTGAATACGTTTTGGATGATTATGACACAAGGGATTATCATCCCACAAACGCCCAACGTATTCGGGATGCAAGGCAGGAGAGCCAACATTCACTATTGAAGGGCAAGGTTCCCCACGTCATTAGTGAAATAGGAGAAGAGGAACCCCTCACGATGGGTTTCTTAGAAAATGATGTTCCTCCTCCTCACTCTAGTGAAGAGGTTAGGCATCAGGGCCTTAGATCAACGATACATATTCCAGGCTCTGATCCCCGTGAGCACCAGCTGTTCACGGCAGGAACAATCACTCGCACTAATGACGGACTCGTTGATCGTCACAACGATCGGGGCCGAAGCAGCCGAAGAGAAGGCAAGAAACATCACCATGGTGATGGATCCCCTTCTTCTTCCCCTTCATCACATCATTCACCCTCTCCTTCCACATCTGGGCGCAGCCACCATGAGCATAACGCGGAAAGTAAAGGTAGAAGAGATGAAATGCCTCGACAAGAAGGTCGAGAGGAGTTAGGACAAGGACAAGGACGTAGGGAGAATAGGGAACCACAACGTAGACATCACAGACGTCATGAAAGAGATGATCATGACGAACCCCTATTCGCAACCCGAAGTATGCTTGACATTAGAGAGGCAGTTAGGATTCCCACAAGGCATTTGAAAGACAGTAGGATCAAGCGTTTGGATATAAATAATATCCCACGTTTTGAAGGGGGATACAACGCTGATCCTCAACATCATTTACAGGCATTCCACGACGCCTGTGCCTTGCAGAACATAGACAATGAGTGGCAGAAACTCAAGTTGTTCCCAAGGACACTCACTAAAGAAGCGGAAAGCTGGTACCGGTCCTTAGAACCGGAAACCATCAGGAGGTGGAGTACGATGCTCGAATTGTTCAACAACAAATATCAAACGTACTCCAGAGTGTCTAACTTGCGTAAGCAGATCCAAGGCTGGAAACAAGGAGCTCATGAATCCTTGGATGCTGCCATGGCCCGTTACTACACATTGCTACATCGTTGCCCGGGCCATGGGTACGCTAAGCGGGATCAACTTCGCCACCTCGTGGATGGGCTACGAAATGAAACGAGAAGAACTCTTGGGACTTACGCCCAAGGGAGACTCTCCCAACTAAGAGCCCATGAAGTTGAAGTATTGTTGGAACAAGTAGCGCAAGAAGAGGGTGAGCTACGGAAAAGAGAAAGTGCGGAGGAATACAACCGTGATCCCTCCCTTCGTAAGAAGGGAGTGAAATTCTGTGATGAGGAGGATGAGTCACCACTCGAAGAGTTGGTGAACAGGAAAACTGTGCCGATCCAAAAGTTAACAACGGAGGTATCGGCTAAGGTAGACCAAATGTGGGATTCCTTAGACTCACGAATAGAAACAGTCCTGAAAATTGTAGAAGAGTCTAAGGATGAGCAAAGTAGTGATAAAAGCAAAAACATGCGGAGAAACTTTAACCCTGCACATAACAAGGGTAAGGGAAAAATCTCTAACTCCGATGAGGCTGAAAATTCTGATTCAGACAATGACGGTGGATGTGAGGTCTGCTATTATGACCATCCTAAGGGATGTTGTCCAATTATCTCACATCTGCAGGAGTCTGGGGTGTATGCATTAAATCCAAGACTTAATCAACGGCAAACACCCAGAAGGTTACCTTATCCACAAGGTAACCCGAGGCAGTTCCACCAACCCTTGACGTATTATCCAAGTGGAACACCTCCGCAGCCCATCGAGCAACATCAGCAGTGGCAATACCCACAGTCATGGGGGATGCCACAGCCAACACATCGATACCCTTACCGGCAGCCTGATCCTTATGGTTATTATGTGCAGCAGCCAGTTTCTCCAGGTGACGCTATGAGTCACACTCCACGCCGTCACTACTACGCTCGGGAGTACTTCAGAAGGACTCCTTCTCCTCCGGGAGACATTCCACATTCTGTCCATCCTCTAACTCCACCCGCACCTTTTCCTCAAGTAGTTCCCATAACACCTCCTGCTCCAACAATGCAAGGGGAATTACCTACCCAACCGCAGCAACGTCACGCCGCGAGATCTGTAAATATTCAGAGTGTAAATATCCAACCGGACACTAGTTCTGGCGATAACTGTACAAAAAGGAGACCCTTTTTCAGAACTAGGAGCCCGGATAGGCTCTCGCAACAACAAGCGGACGGGTATATGTATAGGCCTCTAACTACTAACACTTCGGAGCACCCTTCAGTCCAAGGGAATGTAACGCATACGGTTATGCTAACACATACCGTAACTGACTGGATCAAGGTAGGCCACCTTCCCAGGAAACTAACTGATCCTGGGAGTCCCTTTATTCATTTGCAGATCGCTGGGAATGCACCACATCGAGCTCTTCTTGACTCAGGTTCCGGAGTCAACTTAATTTCGCGAAAGATGTATCACGCCTGGAACCTGCCCCAACTTAAGAAGAGCAACATCCAACTAGAGCTGGCAGACCAGTCCATCACTATTCCCTTGGGATTAGTGGAGGACGTTATTACCACTGTGTGTGGTTGGTCCTACCCAGCGGATTTCCTAGTGATCGATGTTAACAACAACGAAGGGGACTTCCCAATTATAATGGGAAGGGCATGGCTAAGCACAGTAGATGCATGCCTTAGGATCCGCGATCTTTCCTTGGAAATCTCCAAGATAAACATATGTGGAAAGATCGAGAAGAGGATAGTTCCATGCATCACATACAGTGATTCATCGGGTGATGACACGGAGGAAATGTCTCCATGTCACAGGTGTGCCCAGGAAACTCTGCAACAAAGATGCCTGTATGTAGCAACCACACAAGAAGTAGTAGACACCCCGTGGTTGACAGCTTCTCATAAGGGCAAACAAATATGCATGGAACGAACTGAGGAAACTCATGCCAACAACCGTGGCATAGACACATTGGAACGTGAGCGTCGCCAACTTCCACCCCTGAATCTAAGATCATCAATTGGGAGAAGTTGGGCACTTCTTAGAAATTCAAATAGGCGCTCACTATTTCGGATCTCTCCCTTACAACTCAGTCATGGGGGAGATGGCCACCTATGCTAACCATATGGGGCCCTCAGTTCTTTTTCAGTTTTTGTTTTACACGTTTTTGTTTTACAACGTTTTTGTTTTACACATTTTTGTTTTACAAATTTCTTTAACTTTTCTTGTTTTTGTTTTACAACATCATTATACTTTTTCCATTTTGTGTGTGTGTGTGTGTCATCCATCATGTAAGTTCGTCACCCAATAAGTGTTCGGGCCGATGGGATGAACTGTTTTTCATTGATTGCTAATGTTTGGTTTTTACCTTTAAGTTACATTGTTGATACTAAGGTATGTTCTTTTGATATGGCAGGCAATGAGATCACTTCATCCATCCATCCATCAAGTCTATGGTCTCCCTTGGCTTGGAAATGTACAGTCCCCTCTTAATGAGAACTTCAATGAACAGGTGACTGGGCATTTCTCAAACTAAGGAAGGACTCAAGGATTGCAAAGGGTGTGACTTCAAGGGAACTTGATGTTTTTGTGTTGGTCATTCACTTGGGTGCTTGGATGTTTTCTTCCTGGGTTTTCTTGCCGTTCCGCTGTTACCCAATAATCAGAAGCTGAGACAATAAAAATAAGAAGTCTTTGCATGGTGTGGTCCCCACGCATAAAAACACAAAACACAAAAAAAAAAAAGAGGAGCAAGCAAAAAGCAAAAGTGAGGATTCAAAGCACACCCCTTAGACGGAATAAAATTTGGGTTGCCAGCACTGGTTATGGAACCAAAGTGTTCCCTCTAACTAAAGCCCTTCTAGCTTCCCATTCTCTCCTTTGTTTCGTCGGAAGGGTGGTGGCTCTTCGAAGATGCATCCTTGTTATCCAAGTGGATG
>MNCI01004713.1:129577-147067 GCA_015680685.1 Gnetum montanum
TTTGGTAAGCCACAGTTGCATAGTTCAGGGTGTGTCCAGTAAGTGGGAACGGATGCTGATGCTAGTTAATTTAGACTTAGACCATTAGTTAGAGTTAGTTAGTTTCTCAACCATTTTCCCTGATAGCATAGAAGATAAACCGAAAAATACCAAAAAAATCACATACCTCAGACTTGCTTAACCATACACCGTGACACTTACAAGTAAGCTTGGGAAGACAACAAACGATTAACCCCAAGTGTTTCTTGTGGTGTTAAGGCATTTAGTCTGCGGAGTTCGATAGGATCGCGTGTGCACGCTCGTATTCGTATGGTTGAGTGCAGGGGTACCTCGCCACTCATCAATTAGCATATGTTATCCAAAAAGTGACCCCCTCTAAACATCACTTATATCATGGTTCTTAACAAGACTTATGGAGTACTCATAATCATGCATAATATTGTTTTGAATTCAATGTTTGATTTTGATTTTGGAGTTGTAATAGGATTTGCATGTCACACCAAATATAAGAGCAAATGAAACAGTAATAAATAATTTGTAAACATTGAAAAAGTATGAATAGAGATATATAGATGAAAACTATAGGAATTATTAGAAAGAAGATACTGATATTATTTCAATGGCCTACTAAGACAAAACTGTTCAACCAGAATATACTAAGAAACCCAAAGAATCTATTATTCACAAATAGTAAATCTAGAATAAGTGAAATTGATGGTAGATCATAGTAAATGACTTCAATACATGAAGATGAGTAAACTATAGATAACTTTATCTAGTCCTACCTATTTGTTCAATTAGGTGCAGAAATATTAATGTTAAAAATAATCAACAACATAATAAGGACTAAAAAATATATTAATTTCGACACACATGAAATAAAATGTAAATATAATAGTCATCCTCATACATGTTGGTAGTTTGAAATACCATTGGAATTGCCCAAATTTTTAAATACTATTGTAATGATAAAGTAACCTAACATGATATAGTTTCCAATGGATAGAAGATTTCCTTCTTTATGACATAAATGAGAACTAAGAGTGAACATTCATCCAAAATAGTAGACTACATGACACATAAGACTTATTATTCTTAGATTGAAATTATTTTCTTAAATGCAGTTTATACGTAGTCTTCTTTATAGTAAGGTACTACTGAGAAGTTAGTGTTATAGTACTAGTAGATATTATTTCATCATTCCTACATTGAAAATATTTCAACTTTTTAAGACAATATTTTAATCCAATCATGATATTAGACATTGTATTTTATTAGTGAGAAGGTAAATTTGAAAGAATCTCAATAGTTTATACCTATATTAGTTTATTTTGAGCTCTAGAATTAATTCATAACATGCTCATAGAAGATGCCTTCAACTTTTTCAATTGCACTACTTTGAGAATCATATTTAATTTCTACTTCAAGTTTGTGTATAGTGATATTTTAATAATTCTTTGCAAGCATTCTTGTGTACAAACCATCACATCCATGATTCTTAAGATCTTCCTCTCTATCTTGTTTTTCTAGATATCAATTTTTCTCATGACACATTCTTTCTTCAATTAGAAAACTCATCCATGAAGTTTTTCAATATCCTTTTTATGTCATTTAATGATCTCCTGTAGATCCTTATTAGTTTTAATAAATGTTAACATTGTCATTGTACTTTTGAGTGTTTCTTTTAAAGATGCCACAACAGGTTGGGTCACCATGCTTATACTTGGGAATATTGTCTACTATTCTAGCTATTTTGTACTAGGTTTAACCCAGTTGAATAACTTTTTATGTTCATAGCATAATTCATGAACATTTAGATCACCAATAGATAAGTCAACCTTGTGAATGAATTTACAAATGAGGACAAGGAACATAGAACTCTTGTTCTTACCTCTTTAATTTTTTGTATTTTCTTGGATCATAGTTAACTATCCTTTTAGCTCATTAAATATTGATAGGTTAATATTGGAGTTGAGGGAATCACTAGTAATTTCCATATCCATGAAAATCACTTTTATCACATTGCTAATTTTTATCTTAGGCTTATTCACTGAAAACAAGTTATGTTGCAGGGCTTGTAATTGAAGAAATTCATAAGGAAAATTCTTTCTTAGATTGATTCACTTGAAAGTAGACCATGGTCTCTCATTTCATGATCATAGATTAAACCTTATGAAGGTACCATTGTTAAGCAAATTCAAGACTTTCATGATAACATTTAGGGTGAACATAAGTACTTTGGTTGAAAGAAGTGTCATCATAGTATCATCATCTACTATGGGTGTACTAAGTTTTTTATAAAAATGTGTAACATTTTGTACCAAGTATCCCTCTGTATAAAAATAGCCTTCATAAGGTTTAATGTTTTCAATATGTGCAAAAAATCATGAAATTTTTTAACTTCTAAAACCCTTCTCATAGAAAACTTGAGAAGAACATAAACCCCTAGCACATATTAAAGTTTATCTTAAAGGGATTGAATCATCAATGTTCATCAACCATCCTAGATTAGTAATTGCATAGTTAAATAAAATTTGCATCTCACCTTTGTAGTCCTTGGGCATATTTGATCTCTTTAGGCCCTCATTATTTGATATGTATATCTAAGTGTTGTTATCCTCTAGTCCAGAGATGAAATCATTAGACATATTATTGCAGATTTTGGTATTTCTTATGCTTGGTCTCTATGGATTTTCTAATCTTTTCGTTTACTATTTTTTTATGTGAATTTTTTCAACGAAAAGAACAATGAGAATCATACATAGTAAGTGAATAATGGAAATTGTAGTACTATAGATCACATGACTATACCATACCATTGTAAAACATTAGATAACCAATGAAGGATTCGATGTTGGTTCCTGCTATTATAAAGGTGTTTTTCTCATACTCATGTAGAATACTTGTCATTAATAATAATGGATCTATGGTTTATTCATAAATGCTATGAAAGAACATTTTTGTACCACCTGTCAACACGACTTGGTGTTGTGGCCTATACAACTAATGATGAACTGCTAACTTTGTAGCATACTATAAAGCTACAGTACCCTATATATTTGGATGAAAGTACCTATTTGTAGCACCCACAAGTGCTTTAAGAATTGACATAACAAAGATTAAAGGATGCACAATGAAGTTGTATTACCTATTATAGCAATATGCAAGTGTATCCACACAATGTCTACAAGGCCATTGTATATATTCATAATAAGGTATATTGATCTTTCATCATAGAAAACTCATGGTGGATAGGAGAGCTACATTAGCTCCTATAGAAATATGTAAGTACATCTCCATAGCATTCACAAGCATGTTGTAGATTGCTAATATAAGATATAATAACTCACACACATAAAGAACTCATGGTGTACTTTGTGCTACATTACCTATTATAGTGCTATGCAATCACAAATATGCAGGGCCCTCAAGCACTTCATGGATTACCATAATCATGTATATTGTTGGAATTTTCTTGTGGTGACCTATACTAGCACTAATGATCCATTATGATTAATGACAAATAGAATGCTATGAGTTGCAATTCATGTCATTGTAGAATACAAGATGACATGTGATATTTAGAGCTCATTTGCTAAAACCATCAAAGGATTATTTCATTGAATAAGGATAAACCAATTTGTGGTTGTAGTATTATTAGTATCATAATATGTTATTATGTTTACATAGAAAACCATCCACAGATTAAAAATTCAATGATCTAGGGCCTTTATTAGTTTTGCGAGTAACATCAAATTAGTGTTCAAAATGTTGTGGTTGCTAGAGGAAAGGTCAAAAAAATGGATGATTCTAGGTTTGGAAAAATTGAAGTTTAGGAAAAAATAAAGGATTTTGAGTTTTGAAGAAATGACTAATGAAATGTAGGAATCCATTGTAAGTACCTAATGGAATTACACAATTAGTTGCTTCACTAGATTTTGTTGAAAAATAATAGTTATGCCACCAAAATGGGTTGAAAAATATCTATGGTAAAATGTATGATCGATAGGAAATAAATATATGTTTGAACATGAAACTTATTATTACAAAATTTTATATCTTACGACTAAGTGCAGAGCTTGTAGATGAATGTTTTCTCCAATCAGTTTCAACTATAATTATAATTTGTGATTTTATTTTATGAAATAGGGATTTGAGTAGTGGATAGAAACTATTCAGGTAGCTTTTTCAGTACCATCTAGATCAAAATTCTAAGAGATAAGACATGATATAGATGTAGCTCAAGTATCCATATCCCCCATAATTAAAATTTTAACAATAGTTTCACTTCATAGACTTTCTATTTTACTTTTATAAGTCATGCATGTTTACAAAAAATCACAATGTTTCTTTAAAAATAACAAATAAAAGGAAACTATTGCTTACAAAGGTGTTGCATATGATACTAACATAACTAAAAGATCTATATTAATGAATAATCACTATTCTAAGATTATTCATTTCCTAATATTATTACATGTATATTATTTTAATAAAAATTCAATCATCAAGTAAATTTTTCCAATTACTTATGATGAAAAAAGCCCTTACAATATTTGTTCTGTACTTTAAATAGTACATGAGTATGTGTTAAATTGAATGGAAAAACTAGCAATACGTAAATATAATACTTTTATATTTTCTGTAAAAATAAAAGTAATGAGATGAAATATTTATGTCTAGTAGGAATGATATTCTAGAAAAACATCCATTTGGTTACAAAAAGGTCATAGGGATTATCTTTGATGAGAGAATATTTTATTGGACCATACTCTAGATTAGCTAACCAATTAATGCTTATGGGATAAATAACACACTATGAAATGACCATGCAAGTAGTTTGTTTACTACCTCACCAATTTTGTCTATCCCTTCCTCGATAAACTTTGATGTAATAGTTTGCTATGGTTGAATGCACATGTCAAATAGACTACATAATAGTTGGAATCTAAAGAAATTTTTTTAGCCATGCATGTTGGATTTGTGAAGAGAAAATATTCATTCACAGTAACAATTTGAAAATTTGACAACAAGTGACATCACATGCCCCAACCATGTTGATTAATCAACTACAAAGTGTTAGGTGATATTTGATAATAAAGAAGGTAAACTTTGATGTGATTGAATATAATATGTTATAGAAAAAACACAACATAAATTAGTACTATGAAATTCACACTATTAGAAACAAAAGTACTCAAGGCTAGTTCTCAGCTATAGTGGACCTATAAGAACACCTCAAATTTAGCAAATGAATTAATGTGATATCAACTATTATGATTTGTAGATAATATCCAGATTTTATCCTTGTTTATCTTTCATGTTGGAAATCAAGTGAATGTTCATAGTTTTAAGTATTCAAAGAAAGCTAAAAAATCCAAGAAAAAAGCTAGAAAACCTTTAAAAATCTTTGTTTATAGAAAAAATAAGAAATAGAAGAAAATTTTATCCAACATAAATTAGAGTTGCAAGATCTCTCCACTCCTCAAGCTCTAAAATGAGGAAATGAGCTTCATTGTAAATGAAGAATGGTGCAATGAGCAATCCAAGATGAATGAAGTGATGCTTTTCTTTCTTCTCTCTTACTTTATCTTTTATCCATTTGAATGATTGCTAATTTTCTAGTTTAGCTACCTAATTTTATTACATTCTTGAAGTCAAGTATCTTATAATATGCTCTGCATCATGAATTTGTAGACCCCATATCTCATAAGTTTTTCTCACAATGATTCTCACATTGCACAAGTTTTCACAAACCTTAATTTCTCATAAGTGATACTAGAAGAAGGAGGCCCTCACATGCATCCTAAGTGATACTAAATCTAATTTGATTTCATGTTTTTCTATTTTATTTTTCTTACCTTAAATTATAATCATGAATTTTTTAATGAAAGTGTTTGATGAAATGTATGAAGGCTTCAAAGTCCTTTAATTCATGGGTTCTTTTATGCTTTTTCCTCTTTCAATTAGGTCTAAGTATGCAAAGGTTTTTTATAGTAATTTGAGATAATTAATATTAGGGTTTATGTTTTAGAATAAAGGACATATAAAATCATGTCTACTTTATGTTGTTAATGTATAAATGTTCAATTTGGCCTCTAATCTCAAGAATGTTTAGTCTTCTATTTATTCCAAGATGTAAAACAAATCTAGGTAATTTCATTTATGTTTTCAGGTCCATGCATTGATGAATTTTGTGTCATATTGTTTGGCCTCTTCATTTTAAGCCATGTATAATTAAGTTATTTATAAAAGTCTTGAAACCTATCTTACATGACAATGATTTTATGTCTTTGATATAGATTTGAGTCACCTTGGCATAATTAGACTTCAATGTATTTAAGTTCATCAAAGATTAAGTTGATTTATGGGAATTGCTATGAAAAATTTTAAGTATCAATTTGGATCACCTCTAGTAATTTTAAGCATTGTACAAAAATTAAAAACCTAAGGCTGATAACTATATTTAGCAAATGACTTAATGTCATATCTACTATTATGATTTTTAGAAAATATCCAAATTTTATCTTTATTTTTCTTTCATGTTTGAAGTTAAGTAGATGTTTGCAGTTTTATGTATTCAAAGATGGCTAAAACAATATAAGGAAAAAAGCTAGAAAACCTTAGAAAAGCTTTGCTTATAGAAAAAATAAGAAATAGAGGAAAATTTTATCCAACATGAATTTGAGTTACAAGATCTCTTCACTCCTCAAGCTATAAAACGAGGTCATGAGCCTCATTGTAAATGAAGAATGATGCAATAAGTAATCCAAGATGAATGAAGCGAAGATTTTCTTTCTTCTCTCTTTCTTTATCTTTTATCCATTTGAATGATTGCCAATTTCTTAGTTTAGGTGCCCAAATTTATCACATTATTGAAACCAACTATCTTACAATATGCTCTTCATCATGAATTCATAAACCCCATATCTCATAGGTTTTTCTCATAATGATTCTCACATTCTCATAGGTTTTCTGATAATTTTTACAAACCATTTCTCACAAGTGATTCAACAAGAAGGAGGCCATCACATGCATCCTAAGTGAGGCTAAATTTAATTTTATTTCATGTTTTTCTATTTTATGTTTCTTACAATAAATTATAATCATGAATGTTTTTGATGAAAGTGTTTGATGAAATGTACAAAGGCTTCAAAGCCCTTTAATTCATGAGTTTTTTTTGCATGCTTTTTCCTCTTCCAAGTAGATCTAAATGTGTAAACATTTTTTATAGTAATTTCAAATAATTAATGTTAGAGTTTATGTTTTAGAATAAAGGGCATATATGAACATGTTTACCTTATGTTGTTAATATATAAATGTTAAATTTGGCTTCCAATCTCAAGAATGTTTAGGCCTCTATTTATTCCAAGACATGTAAAGTAGATATGGGTAATTTCATTCATTTTTTTAGGCCCATGCACTGATGAATTGTGTCATATTGCCTACCTTCTTCATTTTAAGCCATGTATAATTAATTTATTTGTAAAAGCCTTGAAACCTATCTTACATGGCAATGTTTTTGAGTCTTTGATATAGGGCTGAGTCACCCTTACATAATTGAACTCAAATGTATTGGAGTTCATCAAAGATCAAGTTGATTTATGGGCATTGTTATGAAAAAATTTATATATCAATTTGGATCACCTTTGGTGATTTTTCAATGATTTCCAATGATATTGTATGATGATATCAATTGCTACAACTCAAGTGATGTTGAACGATATGATGTTTTTATATATATAATGAAACATGTTAATTTCTATCGATACTATAATAATTAACAATTCAAAAGAGGTTAATTTCTATTGGTCTAGTGATTTTGAGTGAAAAGCTCCAAGTATAAAGGATTCATAGCATGTTGATCTTTACAAATTAGGCAATGTATGGTGATATAGAAGGATTTTGCCATTTCTGCAAGCCACCACTTCAAGAATGTCCAACGATATGTTTAGACCTAATTTTAAAAGAATTTTCAATCTTATTTGGGCCTAATCACAACCTTCTATAAACCAAAAAACATCCTTCTACTATATCCACTTTGATACCACTAGTGGAACTTCACATCATACCTTGTACATATTCAAAGAATTGATTCCTAAAGGAAAGATCATGCTCATTGAGCATATACCTCATAAGTGATTTTGTTAGGGCCAACTCAAGAACTAGTAGGTCTAATGTGTTCAAAGAACCTTCTTAAAACATGCTAGCATCAGCTTATATTATTAGAACTAAGAACTTAGATTCTTGATGATTTGGCCATAAGTTAGGCTATAGGGTGCAACAATCTCTAAGTAGAAGAAATTCACTGTTATAACTCTAGCACCCATACCACAAACTCTTCTATATATTTCAGGGCCCAGGACTTGCTACAACACATTCACCTCTATGCTCAATGTTTGCTTAGATGACACTAAATTATTAATTTTCTCTTACAACGTGAAATGTAATACATGATTGATAATTATGCTAGGAGTTTGAATTTCACAAATGATTCTTCAATGACCTTGAATAATTCAAATTAAAACATTTTTTAAGCACACAATAAAAAAGTTCTTACATTGGCTTGACTAGCCTTCATAGACATAGGAGTCCCATCACTTCTTAGGTACTTCCTTATTCCAACATTATATCGTGACATGTCACCATCATTTGATTCATGTCTCTATGCATAGTAGACAATCACTATCATAATTTTACAATGGTTTCTAAAGCTCGTAATCAATTTTTAAATTAGGTCTAGAAATTTCACTGTTTTCTTAGCAAGCCTAGCATAGCCATTGCAACTCATCATGTGCATGTACTTCTGCTTTGCTTAACATGCTTAATTCTTTGAACTTAACTCTTCAAATTAGCCATGATTTCAAAGCTATAAGAAATAAAATATTGGTGATTATAAAATGGAATTATTTAAAATGGATGGTAGACTTGCCATTCCAATGATACTCATTGATTCAAAAACATTCTCTAGTTATTGTCTACTATATTCAATAGAGAAGTCTATGTGGTGGTTTTCTTATTTTCTATGATGAGAAGATATTTACAGGCATGCCTTGATTTATGAACTCTTAAATGTTTCTTTAGAGTCTCTAGAATATACATTTTTGCTAATACATGATTTGAAAAATTGTAGTTTTTTTGCAATAAAATTATATGCTTAAAAAAATGTAAAAAGAAATTAATCAATATCAAGGATGACTACGATGTATACCAACACCTTTGCCTAAAGTTGTTCCTTCAAATTCTCTGAGACTTGCGAGCATGATTAATAAGAACTCTTGCATGACACATGTCAAGGATTTAATGAAATAGTAAATTTTTTTTATCCTTGATACACTACCTATATCTATTCAAGTGAGCCTTAGATGGACCATTATAAGTATACTTACTTTTGCCTGTATCATTGAGGCATTGATGCACCATGAGTATTGTCGACTTTTGACATATAATTTTTTATTATTTTCTTTCTCAAGTTTCAGGTTTAAAATATTGAAAAACAAAGTTTTACATCAAGGAAAAATCATAAATATTAAAGATATGAAAAAAATATAGATACAAAGGAGATAAAATTACATAAAGAAGGGGACAAGCCTCTCTCTCCTATAGTAAACATCAGTCAAGAGGCTCTAAATTAAAGAAAGAGAGTGAACTGAAAGAGTGATGGAATAGTAAGGAAGTGTTCATTCTCAATAATGAGTGCTGTAATTTTATTCTTTCATTTTTGTTACTCCTACATTAATTCAGTTGATGTTATTTTTCCATTTTTTAAATTAAAGTGTCTCATGAAAATATGAAATTATAGTAATAAAGTTTCAAAAATTTATCAATCATCATTAAGAAACTTTATATTTATAGCCCTACTTTTATGATTCATAAATGTTTAAGACTTTTCTCATTTTTCTAAGCTCTCCATATCATATCCATATTTTGAATCTCTCATATTCATTCATGATTTGTCTTATAATGATTTAATAAATTTTTAATTTATAATTCTCTCATATTTCCATAATTTATTAGCTCTAATATTTCATAAAAGGTTTAAAGATTCAAGAATTGAAGATATCAAGCTTTAAAGGAAGAGAAAGAAAATTGATCATGATAGATATCATTTTTTATTTCAAGTTAATTTTGGTGGTTTGATCATCATTTAAAGTCATTTTTATCATAAGCATGAATATTTCATATCTTTCAAGTTATTTCTTAGTTATTTTGAAGATTAGAAGCGATGTAGCATTATATATTTAATGAAATGATATTTTATCAAGAATTTCAAATTGTCATTTTATGTCAAAGTCCATGTTTTTTAAATTTCCATTTAATTTATTCCAATTATTCAAAGTATCACTTAATTTCAATTATATTTGTGTTTTACATCAAAAGACATGTAGATTCATATCAAATATAGAGAAAAGAGGATTAGATTTCTTCTAGATTTTGCATTTTAAAAATGACTTTTTTCTAGTTGCTATGCATCGATTCCAATGATGCAAATCAATAAGAAATTTTTTTATTTTTATTTTTACATTACCTCTTATCACTCTAGTGACATGTGATATGTTCAAAATTCGTTATGGTGGAAACGATATTGATTCTCATAGCACTAGTGATCTCTAATGATATTGATAAAATTTTCTTAAGAGATATTGATTTTATCAACACTATTGTGGCCACCAATGAGAAACTGTTAAAGGATATTGATATTAATCAATCTAGGTGGTCCCTAGTAAGATCATTAAATTTCAAATGCATTTCAAGCTTTTGTGCATACTCTGATAAGAGTATTGAAGCTAAAAGATTTGAACCTAGATTTTAAAGAGCTAAAAGATATGAAGCATATTTTATTCAAAATATTTAATAAATAAGACATTTTCTTTTGTAATCATAAGGTGTTTTCTAAAACGTTATTGTTGAAAGTTTTAGGTATTTGAAAAATAACATTAGATCCTCTCAAAGATTGTAAGAAGAACATCAAATTCTATCTAAAGATAAGGACAAAAGATCATTTTAAATATATAGAAGAAGGAGAACATCTAGAATATGATGATTACGTGTTCCACAAAAGAATTAGATAGATCTCATTCTTTTATCTATGTTAAGTAAGATGAGATCCTATACATGTATGTTTTATATATTTTCAAAATTAGTTCATTCCCTATTAAGAAGATCCTAAATTAATATGATAAGGATCATCCCTATGATTTTCTAGATTCTTAATTATCTTTCCAAATCGATTCTTGGAAGATCAAGGCCTATATATTTACAGTAGCATATGTTCTTTTGTAAGAGAGTTTCTCAAGAGTGTGTTTGTTCGAAGTGAGTTCTTTGTTTCTTCTTAGCTTAGATCATAGATCTAGAGCCTTTTAGTTTTATATTTGGTATCAAAGTAAGGTTAGTTTGGATCCTTTATAATAGATCTCTCCAGTATTACTCAAATTCATGGATCTATGTCTCTCTAGGTTCCTACCTTCAATGGAGAGAATTATGAGTATTAGAAAATGAAGATGCGAACATTGTTGCTCTCACATCATCTATGGGATTTTGTTGAGAATGAATTTAAATATGTTGATCAAGAAAAATTTCAAGCCTTGAAGAAAGATGAAAAAATATAAATTTAATAAGCTTCTTAAGAAATATGCAAAGGAATTATTCAACATTAAATTTAGGTTAGATGTAGCAATCTTTTCCAAAATTGTTATGCATTGAACCTATAAAGTCGCATGGGATACAATGGATATTGCTTATAAGTTATCATCAAAAGTTTGTGTTGTTAAGTTATAAGTATTAAGAAAATATTTTGAATCTTTGCAGATGCTAGATTTAGAACATATTTATTAATACATAAGTCAATTTCAACAAGTTTGAAATGGACTTCAAGTTAGTGAATAGACACTTGAGAAAAGGTGTCTTGTTGAAAAGATTCTTCAAACTGTAACTAAATGATATGATCCTATCATCATGACTATTGAAGAAGCAAGAGATCTTGTTAAAATACCCATGGTTAAGCTTGTGTAAAATTTCAAGAAATATAATCAAAGGATTGTTGATCATGAAGATTCACTAGCAAATGCATTTTAAGCACAATTTCAAAGGATGTACAATCAACAACAAAACCAAAATAAAAGATACCTAGGTGAATCCTCATTTAGAGGACATGGACATAGTCATGAGAGACCTGGAGGTCATGGTCATGGAAGATTAAATTAATCAAATGAAGTTAAGAATTATGATTTTTGTGGTACCAACATCCACAATACTCTTGAATATTGGTTACGAAAGAAGTATGAAAAGAAGGAAAAAGAAAAACTTGTAGAAATGAAGATTAACAAAAAGGTTCAATAAAAAAGTAAAAAATTATTTTACATTGAAAAAGAAGAAGATAAAATCCTAATTTCCACAAATTTACCATATTCTAGCAACAAAAATATTTGATGTTGATGGTAGATATAGTAATCATGACTAGAAATACAAATTGTTCTCAAATCTAAAGAAATATGATGGCAAGATAACTATAGGTAATGGAAAGAATATAACCAGGATTGGATCACTTGCCTTCATAACAACTTAAGGTAACAAATATATTATCTTCTAGATTTTTTATATTTTAGATCTTTCAAAAAATTTATTAAGTATTGAGAAATTATGTAGTAATGATTATCGTGTGGAATTTAAAACAGATGTTTGTAATATTTCTAATGCTGATGATGAAAAAGGTATTTTCATTATCTCCAGGTGCAAGAATTAGGTGTGTAACTGCAAATGCAAAAGGATATTCATTTCCTCACTATCATAGAAGACATAGCATGGTTATTGCATGCTTGGTTAGGACATGTAAATTTTGGTCCATTAGATTGTATGCAAAGAGGAGAAATTGTAAGAGATATGCCAAATTTTTCTTTGCTAGATAATCATGATTATGGTATATGTCAATTTGGAAAAATTACAAGGTTTTCATTCCAAGGAAAGAACATAGGACCTAAGAAAAATCAAATCTAGTTCATATGGATCTATGTGGTTCCATGCAAACATTAATTCTAGGAAAATATTGATATATGTTGATCATAGTGGATGATTTTTCAAAATTGTCTTAGGGATATTTTCTTAAATTAAAAGATTAAACATTGGATTTTTGAATAAAAATTTCAAGGTGAAAGTAGAAAATTAAAGTGGCAATATAATTAAAAAATATAGAAAGATTAAGGTGGTGAATTTGTATCCATTTAATTTGATGAATTTTGCAAAAAATAAGGGGTACTTCACCAAACCAACATATCATTTACTCAAAAAATGACATGGTAAAGAGGAAAAATAGGATAGTTCTTGAAATGGAAAATGCTTACTCTAAATGGCAGGCTTAGAAAATAAATTTGAGTAAAATAATATGCAATAATAATATATATTTTAAATATGGTACCTTCAAGATCTATACAACACAAAATTCCCCTTGAATGATGGTCTAGATATGAATCTAATATTTCTCATTTGAAATTTACTTGTTCTTCTTATTATGTGCAAATCCTTGCACAAAATAGAGAAAATTTAAATGTCTATGCAATGTCATGTATTTTTTAAATATATGCCACAAATTCAAAATTCTCAATATGTTATTATGTGAAGATAAAAAATGTGGTAGAATCATGTGATGTAGTATTCTTTGAAACATAACAAAATAATAAAAAATTTAGAGAAAAAACAAGTTTGTTGTTGAACCTACTAAAACTACAAGGGGATTTAAAGAAAAAAGGGAAGGTATTACTAATGTTGCAAATCATATCAAAGGATCTCCTACCTCTTTCATGTAGCATTAGTTCTTTAATTCATGTCCTACAAAATATGGAGATGGACTTTACATCAAATATTTTCATCATCATTTTCTAAAATCACAACTAATAATTTTGTATCCTTCATCTTCAGTAAATGATGCTCTATTATAGTAGACATTTTACTTTCCAAGATTACATAATCCTTGCATATATTTGCACTTTAGGTATGATAGCCATGGTGCTATTTTTCTCATTTCTTCTACTATAAATCTGAAAGTCTCACATACTAATTCCTCTAAAACTCATGTATCATGCCATCTACATTCATCCTTATGGCCTAGTCATCAACACCATCCAAATTGACATTTAGTTATACCCCTTATAGCACATGATCATCCTTCAACTAATATTAGTTACTTTCTTCGAAAATTATCATCCTAATCTATATTTGTAGTTTCTCCTGACTAGGATAACAAGACATCCTTCGTCATTAAATACTTTACAAAAGCATCATAGTTCAATACCACTGGGTTTTGGTTTCTTACCTATCATGGTTACCTCTATTTCCATTAGTTCAGCTATTTTACCAACATTTTCATCCGTTTCCACAACTTCATTAGGTTCAAATACTAGATCATTCAAGTATTTCTCCAACTCCTTTTCACAACAATCTCCTTGAATAGTTCTACATTAACATTGCTAGCCTCGTTTCTTTTGCAAATTATACCAAATTTTTGAATTGGGAGAGATCATCTACCATCCAATATGTTGGTTACCAACTTTCATTACCATATGATACAAAATTAATTTTCTACACCTACCACTGCTACCACTATTATAGATGCATTTGTTGGTGCTTTTCTTGCCACCATCATTGAGGATGAGTTGTTTACATTGATTATGCAGATGGGTAGGATAAACAATGGATTAATGAAACCATCCAAAGTCATTAAAGTAGTGCTAGATGAATGTTGGATTGATGCCATGGAGAAAGAATTAGAACAAATCAACAAAAATAATATATGGATCCTTATTCCTCATCCACCTGGTAAGATAATTATGGGTTTAAAATGGGTTTTTAAAATTAAGATAATTAACATAATGCACTGGAAAAAATTAAAGCTTTCCTTGTTACAAAGGGATAGCTTCAACAATAGGAAGAGACTTTTGATGATACTTTTACTCTAGTCTCTTGAATGGAATCTATTAAAAGTTTCCTTATAGTTGTAGCAAAATCTAGTCATGTAATTTTTCAACTTGATGTTGCAACTACCTTTCTCAATGGATTTATCAATGAAGAAGCTTATGTGGAGAAACCACTAGATTTTGTTATGAAGAAAATAAAAATCATGTTTACAGGCTTCATAAAACATTATATGGAATTAAGCAATCTCCACATGCTTGGTATGCCTAAATTCATGTATTTTCATGCAAGCAATCTTTAAAAATCTTCAGTCCTAAATAATAATATATAACAAGGTATCTATTAATGATTATATTTTCCTTTGCTTATACATAGATGATTTAATTTATTTCACATCTACACCTACACTAGGAAATCAAATTCTTAATTCTATGAAACATGGGTTTGAAATGTCAACCTTAGGGAAAATATCATATTTTTTGGATTTTTGAGTTGTCCAAAGATTCAAATATATTTTCATATGTAAAATAAAATTATCTTGATTCTTAATTGAAAATTTTGGTATGACCAATTATAACCCCTTAGAGACACCACTCGCCCTTGGTACAGAACTTACCAAGGATGATACATTCCCATCTATAAATGCTTCATTATACTAATTCCTTATTGGTAGTCTCATGTATCTTTCCACTACACATCCAAACATCTAGTTTGCTAGAAATTATCTCATTTAGTTTATGCAAGATCCATTGAATGACATTGAAGAGCAAGAAAGTGAATTTTGTGATACTTAGAAACTACAAAATTTTAAGATATGGGGATATACTAATGTAGAGTTGGTAGGTGACCTTGAAGATCATAAATTAACTTTTTTTTTCTTTATTCCATTACTTATCTCCTAGGGATCAAATAATAAAACCATAGTTTCCCTCTCAACATTAGAAGCAGAATAGGTAGCTACATCAAATGTTACTACTTAGGCCATATGGATCCATGCTATTTTTACTAAAATGGGATATACTCTATAAATTCACATTTGTCTATACTATGATAGCACAAGTGTTTTTGTGATGGCTCATAGTCCTATTCATCACAAGTGCTCAAAACATATTAATTTCAAGCATCATTATCTTAGAAATTTGATCTAGGATAACATACTTAACCTATTAAGAAGATCCTTAATTAATAAGATAAGGATCATTCCCATGATTTTCTAGATTATTGATTATATCTCCAAATGTATTCTTGGAAAATAAAGATCTATATAATTATAGCAGCATATGTTCTTTTGTAAGATAGCTTTCCAACAATGTGTTTGTTCTAACTAAGTTCTTTATTTTTTCTTAGCTTAGATTATAGATCTAGGGTCCTTTAGTTTCTTAGGACATAAGTTTATCTAAAAGTTAAGAAGAAGAAGAATAAAAGATCCTTTTTCAAAGATAAGTGTGACATCAAATTCCCATATGTCATTGAAAATGTCAAATATACATGATATTAGACATTGTGCATAAGAAGGTAATGTGGAAAATGTCAAATATATGTAATACTCGACAATATGTGTAAAGAAAATGACAAAGAAAATAGAGAAAGAAAGAAGGAAGCATGCTTTATTGATGTGGAGTAGTGTATCTAGATCATGCTATAAGTGTTCCTTGGGATTTTATTTCTTTGGCATCTATCCCTTGGAGGCAATCCAACACTATCACACCTGTTAGGCCTATCACTAGCTAGAAGGGATGGCCAATCCTCTTTTTGTTCTACTTCACCTAGCATCCATTACTCACCTTTACAACCTCCACAACTCCATGCCGATATGACCTCTAAGGCCTAAGTATAAATACCTTAGGTCAAACCTCTAAAGGTCACCTTGAAAGACATGTCTATTTTTACAACATGTCCTTTTGGGTCTTATTTACAACTACCCCTTTTGATTCTTGTTACACTAATCTAGCAATTTGTTATGAAGAGAAATTATTTTCATTATGTAGCAGCACCATTTGGGAATGGGGAAACTACACTAAGTGATGAGTGGCGAGGTACCCCTACACTCAACCATATGAATACGAGCGTTACACGCGCGATCCGGTTGAACTCTAAGGACTAAGTGCTTATGCACCTTATGGAACACTTAAGGTTAATCAATCGTTGTCTTCTTAGACTTACTTGTATTGTCATGGTTGTATGGTTAAGCAAGTCTGAGGTATATGATTTATATGTCTTTTATATTTTTATCGCCTATGCTAAGAGAGGAAAGGATGAAAAGACTAAGTAACTAACTTTCACTAACTAAGCTTTAATCGTCCTAGCATCAGTATCCGTTCCCACTTGCTATACACACCCTGAACTAGTGCAACGCTACTGGGATTGCCAAACGCTATTCGTCACCGGGTTACCAAGTGTAGCACACCTACTTGAAGTAGTTGTACTGAATGCACTTAACTAGTAGAGTTGAGGGTTGAGAGTGATTAATTGTCTAAGAAAGCATTTAAACATTTAACAATAATTAAAGTCCTATTTAGCTTAGTCCATGTACTACAATGTTTATCAGAAAGTTCATCTTTATTTCCGTACACAAATGTGTGCTCA
>MNCI01004713.1:147216-199259 GCA_015680685.1 Gnetum montanum
AGTTCCTTACAAAATATTGGGAAGGTATGGGATTATTGACTTGAATGACACTAATGGTAGATGGGGTGACATGTGAACGGATCATCATTACAATACATGGAAAAATTTAGTGTTCATGACAACAAGAGTGAACACTATACATATTTGACATCCAGCCTTATTCGGCAACTGGAAGAGAAGAGAAAAAAGAAGGGAGAGAGAAAAGAAGAAAGAAGAAGTCTATTTCTACTGACGCCAAGATTGTGCTTTCCATTGTCCATCCATAAGCATGCCATCAATCTCGTCCCTTGCATAACCGCTTCAGCACCAGTCCATTCCAAGTGTTTCCTCCAGATCCCATCCGTTGGTGTATGATTGTCATCTGCACACACAACATAGTCTTATATTAACAAGGGTAAATGAATCATAATGCAATTGATACCTTGCTTCGATGTAAGGTCTATTGGCTGAGTTGTGATATGGCTGATACAGATCTGGAGATATAATACTGGTGACTACCTGAGGTGTAGGGGTTAAGAGAAAAATGAAAAAAATTGGACCAAGACCCCCATGACTAAGAGCGAACCTCCGGTAGTGATAGAATGGAAAAAGATAAGGAATAAGAAAGATGGAGAAAAATAAACAATGGTCATGCTAATAAAATGGATGTCAAAGATGGAAATGAAAAAAATAATTGGTGATGGTAGAAATGTTTAAAGGAAAGAAATTAATGGATGCACCAAATAGGAATGCTAGTGGGTCCTCCCCAAAGCAGGCTCATGCCCTTAATGCCTTGACAATCCCACATTCAAAGATTACGTAGGTTCAAGAAATGTCATTTAGAAGCAAGAGTTAAAGTCTTAACCACAAGAGTTTACCAAAAAGAAAACAATGCATCAACCAAAATATGGACTACTGATACAACCAGCAATGAGGTGATAAATGGGGAAAGAAGGATGGAAAGAAGAGAATGAAATGGAATCTCAAGAACAAGGTGGTGTACAGCCTCTTGTGTGTTAATGGTTAATGTGACTTAGTAGATCTCATTCCAAATCCAGCCTGAAACAAACCACATTCAGTGACTTCACATTAATAAATTCGGCCCATGCATCCACTTGAAGTAACAAGAATGCTTCCACCAAAGAGCCACCACCATTTCGACGAAACAAAAGAGAAGAGAGTAGGAAGTGAGAAGGGCCTTAGTTAGAGGGAACATGTTTATTTTAGTTCCATAAACAGTGCTTGTAGCCCAAATGATTATTTTGTCTAAGGGATGTGCTTTGAATTCCAACTGTTTGTGTTTTTTTTTGTGTTTTTGCGTGAGAACCACACCATGCAAAGATTTATTATTTTTATTTGCTCAGCTTCCCGATAATGTGGCAATGTCGGAATGGTAAGAAAAGCTAAGAAGAAAACATCCAAGCACCCAACAGAATGGCCAGCACAAGTGCATCAAATCCCCTTGAGGTCACACCCTTTTCAATCCTTGAGTCCTTCCTTAGTTTAAGAAATAGCCAATCATTGATTCGTTGATAGTTCTTATTATTGAAAAAGGGACTATATAGTTCCAAGCCAAGAGAGACCATAGAAATTTATGGATGCGTGGATGATGTGGACTCATTGCCTATTATATCAAAAGAACCATACCTTAGTATCAACATCATAACTTAAAGGTAAAAACCAAACATTATCAATTAATGGAATACAGTTCATACCACCATCAAAGCACTTATTAGGTGACGAATCAAACAAAATAATCAAACACACAAAGAAATGAAAAAGTATAAACAATGTTGTAAAACAAAAACAAGAAAAGTTAAAGAAATTTGTAAAACAAAAATGTGCAAAACAAAAATTTAAAATGAATTGAGGGCCTAAAATGATTAGCATAGGTGGCCATCTCCCCCATGACTGAGTTGGAAGGGAGAGATTCGAAATAAGGATTATGTGCACTAGCTGTTCTAAGTTCATGGAAGGGTTTGGTTTGTTACATATTGACCGATAATCTCTTTTCAGGGTTTTCAGGTTTTTATATGGTCATGGCTCCTGAGGGAAAGGTTGTGTGAATGATGTAAGGTCCTTCCCACAATGTTTGAAATTTTGTGCGTTGGGGCACATGTGTGGGGTTCTAGTAAAAGACCTTATCTCCTAGTCGGTACTTAAACTTTTAGATTTTTAAGCCATGACGTTGTTTGTTATGTGCCTTGTGCAACTCATTTGATGACAAGGCAACCAATCGATTTTCATCAAGCACGTTTAGAGTTGCCAATCTTTGTTTTTGTGCTAGATCAAGGTCAAGGTGGAGGTCACATTCCATGAACAATGTACATAGCTTGGTTTGAATTGGAAGCTTTGGGAGTTTTCGATAACTAACTCATATGGAGAGTATCCTGTAGGGAGTTTCCAAGTGGAGCGGTATGCCCAGAGAGCATCGTTTAGTTTAGTGCTCCAATCTCTCCTATGTTTGCTAATTTTCCTTGTTAATATTCTAGTAATCTCCTAATTAGTGACCTTGGTGTGGCCATTAGCTTGGGGGTGATAAGGTGTAGTTAATTTATGTTCAACCCTTAAGCGTTGCATCAATTTTCGAAAGGTTGCACCCGTGAAATGTGTTCCATTATCCGAGATAAGTGCACGCGGCACACCAAACCTATTTATGACTTGTTGTTGTACAAATCATGTAGCTGTAGACGATGTGTAGTCTATTAGAGCAGCTGCTTTAGCCCATTTTGTTAGATAGTCAACAACAACAATGATATAATCTTTTCCATTGGACATTGGTGTAATGGGCCCCATAAAGTCTATTTCCCAAATGTCGAAGGATTCCAAAGGTTGAATCCATTGTTGTAGACCTTCCATTATAGTAGTCATTCCTCCATCACGTTGATAGCACTCACAGGATTGGAAAAAATGATGGGCATCCTGAAATAGTGTTGGCCAGTAATATCCTACAAGCAGGATCTTAATAGCCGTTCATCTCCTTGCATAGTGACCCCCACAAGGGTCCTCATGAGCATCCTGGAGAACTCTTAGTTGGTCCACATTGGGCACACACCATCGAACCAAGCCAGCAGGATAGACTTTGTAAAGTTGTCCTTTAATCTCCATGAAGTACTTGGTTCTGTGAAGAAACTGTTGTTTCTTCCTAAAGTCCAACCCCTGTGGTGTTTGTTGGGAAAGTATATAGGTGAGAATGTTACTGTACCAATTCGTTCCCATGGGTTGGTTATTCACTACACTAGAAAAGAGGGCCTTGTCAAGAAAATGATCAGATATGGCATATTCATCCTCTTTGCTATCCCAGTGCAACTGAGATAAATGATCTACAACTATGTTCTTGTTGCCCTTTCGATCTATCATCGTTAGATCGAATTCCTGTAGGATTACCAGCTAATGTATGATACAAGGGCTAACTGTTGGCTTATGCATGAGGAACCTAATTGCACTATGATTTGTATGAATATACACTTTGTAGCCTAACACATAGTGCCTAAACTTGTCCAGTGCAAACACTATAGCCATTAATTCTTTTTCTGTAGTTGTATAGTTAAGTTGTGCACCATCGATACTCTTACTTGTACAGTGGATGTAATAAGGATGTTTTTGTTCGTCTAATTGTGTCAATACAACTCCTAAGGCATAATTGGATGCGTCAATCATTATATGGAATTGTCTGGACCAGTCAGGGGCTTGTAGAATGGGAGTTTCTACAAGCCTTTGTTTCAAAGTTTGGAATGCTCGTTCAAATTCCCTAGTCCATTCGAATGGTGCATCCTTCTTCGTTAGTTCTACCAACGGTTTAGCAATCTTGGAGAAGTTCTTAATGAATCTCTAATAGTAGCCAGTGTGTCCAAGGAATGACCGAATGTCTTTCACAGTTTCTGGTTGTCGCGTGATTCCTTGGATGATCCTAACTTTCTCTGGGTCTACCTCTATTCCTGAATGTAAAATTTTATGCCCAAGTACTACACCCTCTTGGACCATCAAATGGTTTTTCTACCAGTTGAACCTTAAGTTGGTTTCTACACATCATTTTACCACTTGCTATAGTCGGTCTAGGGCTTGATCAAAGCTTGTCCCATAAGTGTAGAAGTCATCCATGAATACTTTTACTCCATTTACTATCTGCTGTTGGAATATGCTTAGAACTAAATGTTGAAATGTGGTAGGAGCATTACACAAGCCAAATGACATTTTTTTAGATGCAAACATTCCCCAAGGACTGGTGAACGTTGTTTTGGCTTGATCTTCTGATGCTATCCGTATTTGGTTATATCCACTATACCCATCCAGAAAACTATAATAGCGATTCCCTGCTATAGTGTCAAAGACTTGGTCAACAAATGGCAATGGGAAATGATCCTTGAATGTTGCCATGTTTAGCAGCCTAAAATCTATACACACCCTCCATTTGCCTCCCTTCTTAGGCACGATCACCAGAGGGCTAACCCATTCACTATCAGTAATGGGGTATATGAACCCGACCTTAAGAAGCTATTCTATCTCTTCTTTTACTATTTGTTTCAATTTTGGGTTCAATCACCTTTGTGGTTATTTTCGAGGTTTCATGGAGGGGTCCATGTAAATCCTATGCTAGCATATCCTAGGTTCTATTCTAGTTAACTCGGGGATGACCAGGAAAAGGCTTTTGACCACTTGTTTATCACTTTCAGCAGTCTCTCTTTTTATTTGGGAACAAGTTTTGAGTTGATGATTACCTATTTTCCATTTTCAAGGGTCATATACTCCAGACCGGTGGGCAATGGTTTCAAATCAAGGGGCTCTTATTTAAATCTCTCAGGAATTCCCAACTTCCCCTAGTTGATGTTTTCGAGGCTAAGGTTTGGAAGTTGGCAACAGACTTGCTCAAGTGTCTCTGTGCTTCCAATGTAAGCACTAGTTATTCCCTTAGTTAATTCCATGCATGTTATCAAGTTACTCTCTTGATCAGCCATCAGCCATAGGATGTCCTCTTGTCGCATGGCTGCTGCATACAGGCACCTTGGTATATTAATTTCTTGTGCACACCGATCACATGCAGGCAATGCTAAACTTCACATAACCCATGATTTCTACACGCAATGGCACCCTGTGTCACTGTATGCAATGCATGGAATTTTCTTCTTCTCGATCTTTCCTAAAGGGTTCTTCTTGGATATTTCCAGGAAAAGATCGTGGATCCCTAGGTGTGCATCTATTGTGCTTAGTCATGCTCTTCCAATTATTATTGGGAAGTCCCCCTTACCATTGTTTACTTATATCACTAGGAAATTAGCTGGATATGACCAACTACTCATAGTGGGAACGATGTCCTCCACCAGTCCCAAAGGGACAGTGATGGACTGGTCGACCAGCTCTAGTCAAATATTACTCTTCCTTAGTGGAGGCAGGTTCTAGGCTTTGTACATCTTCTATGATATTAAGTTGAGTCTGGAACCTAAGTCTAGAAGGGCTTTACATTGTTCATTCCCAATGACTTGGAGGTAGATTAGAGGACTTCCAGGATCAGAGAATTTCCTGGGAAGATGGCCCACCTTGATCCAGTCAGTGATAGTATGTGTTAACATAACCGTGTGCGTTGAGCTTTGTTTTTGATTTGAAGGAGGTCCCAAAACTTTATTTGATATGGAGGTGTTTAGATGTTCAACCGCTTGTGATGGTGAGGGCTTAGTTGGATTGTTGGTTCTGAAGAAAGGTCTTTTTGGCATAAGATTGTCAAAACTAACTATGGTTTGAGGATTTGAAGCCCTCATGACATTGGGTTGTTGCAGTTGAGTGTGGAATACCCTTGACATTCGGTAGTGGAGTTATTGGTGTAAGAGTTGCGGGTGGATTTGGAGGATGGTATGGATGTGGTGTGTCTCTCCCAGGAGAAGGAGTCCTATAGTACTCTCGAGCTTAGTAGTGACATTGTGAGGTTGCGTGACTAACAGAGTCACTTGGAGAGATTGGCTATTGCACATAGTAGCCATATGGATTCGGTTGTCAGTAAGGGTTTTGTTGCCCTGGCGGTGGCATCCCCCATGATTATGGGTATTACCACTGTTGTTGTTGTCCAATAGGTTGTGGTGGAGTTCCATTTGGATAATATGTTAAGGGTTGGTGGAACTGCCTTAGCCTACCTTGGGGATAAGGTAACCTTCGGGGTGCTTGCCATTTGTTAAGTCTTGGGTTGAGTGCATACACCCCGGACTCTTGCAGATGTGAGATTATTGGGCAACATCCCTTAGGATGTTCATACTGACATATCTCACATCCACCTTTATCATTTGTATTGGAATCCACAACCTCTTCAGTGATAACTAATTTACCCTTACCTTTGTTACGTGCATGGTCCAAATCCCTCTTCTTTTTCTTATCATGGTTGCTACTTCGCTCCTTAGACTCCTCTACGATTTTTAAAATAGTTTCAAATCTACTATCTAAGGAGTCCCACATTTGATCTACTTTAGCCAACACTTCTATTGCTAATTTTTGAAGTGGTAAGGTTTTCCTACTCACCAACTCTTCGAGTGGTGACTCATCCTCCTCTTCACAGAATCTCACTCCCCTCTTTTGGAGGGAAGGATCGTGGTTATACTCTTTCATGCTTTCTCTCTTACGTATCTCTCCTTCTTCCTTAGCTATTTTCTCCAACAATTTATGAACCTCATGGGACCTAAGTTTAGATAATCTCCCTTGGGCATATGTCCCAAGGGTTCTCCTGGTTTCATGTCTTAGCCCATCTACGAGATGGTGTAGTTGATCCTGTCATGCGTAACCATAACCCAGGCAACGATGTAGTAATGCATAATATTGACCCATGGCAGCATCCAAGGGCTCATGATTACCCTGCTTCCATCCTTGGATCTGATTTCACAAGTTGAACACTTGGAAGTACATTTGATATTTATCGTTAAACAATTCTAGCATCGTACTCCACCTTTGAATGGATTTCGGTTCTAAGAACCGGTACCAGCTTTCTGCTTCTTTTATGAGTGTCCTTGGGAACAACTTTAATTTTTGCCACTTGTTTTCAATGTTCTGTAAGGCACAGGCATCGTGAAATGCCTGTAAGTGATTTTTCGGATCAGCGTTGTATCCCCTCTCAAATTGTGGGATATTATTCATGTCTAGTCTCTTGATCCGGCTATCTTTTTGGTGCCTTGTAGGTATTCTAATGGCCTCCATAATGTCTAACATGCTTCAGGTTGCAAGTAGGGGTTCATCGTGGTCATTTCCTTCATGGTGTCTGTGATGTCTACGTGGTTCCCTACTTTCCCTTCTTCCATGCCTTGATTCCCTAGAGTGCCCTCGTCCTCGCTCTCGACTCTCTTGTCGAGGTCTCTCATTTTTCTTATCCTTTTCCTCATGGTTAGGTTCCTTATGACTACGTCTTGATGTTTATGGAGAGGGTGAATGTGATGATGAAGGGGAAGAGGAAGGAGAACCATCGCCATGACGATGTTGCCTACCTTCCCTTCGATGATCTCGACCCCAATCGTGATGACGATCAGAATGCTCACCCTTATCTTGTGTTTGTGTTCCCTCACTGAACACTTGGTGTTCATGGGAATCAGAATTAGGGTTGTGTATTGTGGAGCAAAGGTTCTGATACACCACTTGCTCACTATCATTAGGAGGGAGAACATCATTTTTTGAAGAACCTATTAAAATAGGTTCACCACCCTTAATTTTTCTTAGGACTAGCAAAGCATTATGGGTCCTTTGCCCTTCAACAATGTGTGGTAACTCTCTTGCCGCGAGTCTCGTTGACATTGCACTTCTATGGGATGGTAGTTCCTTGCATTGTAATCGGATGCAATGTACTCAGCATATAATTGCGACATGCCTATTCGTGTAAGGGCATGAATGAGCATGTTGGGGGTAGCTCTATCTGGAGGCAACATTATGTTACGCTCCAAGTCTCTCCAACGCAATTGTTCATCTTAATGGAAGACAAAGGTAAAGTTGGGTATATATTCATTATGATGAGTATATACCACACTGAATTGTTGAGGAATTGGTAGATTTTGGTTATGTGTGTTGTACCATCGACTATCTCTAGTGTTGGTCCTAGGCGGTGAAGTGCTTTTGTGTGGAGAAGAAGACATTTTAGTCTTATTCGGTGTGCTGTTTGTCGTTATGTTATTTTTCTCTTGATTAACCCTAAGGGTTCGTTTTAGCTCCCAACAATGTGAATGATTTCCTATGTTCTATGTAATGCACAAACAACTAAGTCCCTGGAAATGGCACTAATGATGAGTGGCGAGGTACCCCTACACTTAACCATACGAATATGAGCGTTACACGGACGATCCGGTCGAACTCCAAGGACTAAGTGCTTATGCGCCTTATGGAACACTTGAGGTTAATCAATCGTTGTCTTCCCAGACTTACTTGTATTGTCATGGTTGTATGGTTAAGTAAGTCTGAGGTATATGATTTATATGTCTTTTATTTGTTTATCACCTATGCTAAGAGAGGAAAGAGTGAAGAGACTAAGTAACTAAGTTTCACTAACTAAGCTTTAATCGTCCTAGCATCAGTATCCATTCCCACTTGCCGTACACACCCTGAACCAGTGCAATGCTACTAGGATTACCAAACGCTATTCGTTACTGTGTTACCAGCACACGTGCTTGAAGCGGTCGTACTGAATGCACTTAACTAGGAGAGTTGAGGGTTGAGAGTGATTAATTGTCTAAGAAAGCATTTAAACATTTAACAATAATTAAAGTCCTATTTAGCTTAGTCCATGTACTACAAGGTTTATCAGAAAGTTCATCTTTATTTCTGTACACAAATGTGTGCTCAGGTACAATTTGCTCGAATAAAGATCTGTTCACTTTGAGACTCCTACTACGGGCACATGGAAATTATTCTATCTCTGGAATGGTAAAACTGCTAGAGTTTAGCTAAGGGTCTAGATCTATATGATCTTACAAGGGAAAGCCGCTTCTTATTTATAGACAAGGCGATGGGCTGTGATATCGCGTCCCATCACTAAGGTAAAGAAAAATATTTCGTTTATTAAAATTTCTTTTCTCATTATGACCAAGGTTCAAAAAAAAATCTCGAAATATTATTTATAAAGATTTCAAAGAAAATTATCTTTGTAAATTATTGTAAGACATACATCAAATATGGCAAAGCATGGTTCTCTTAAGTTCCTATATGTCTAGTCTTTCATAGGTGTTTAAAAAGGATATATCCCTAATCTCTCACAATGTAATGGTAAAGAAGAGGTTAAAAGTATCTAGAGACGTACTAAATGCCCAAGAGGCATAAAATATCCAAAGTGATATAGAATGTAAGCCCAAGAGGCACACAAAATGCTCTTAGTACTATGAAAGATTTAAAATATTGCCAAAATAACTCCAAGAGATCCAAAGTTACACAAATTAAGCCATAAAAATCAAGAAAAACTTTAACAAAGAAGGAAAACATAAGAAGTCAAAGAAAAAGCCACACAAAATCACAAGAAGATTGAAGAAATTTTTAGCCAAATAAGAAGATTGAAGAAGTCTTAAGAAAATAAGAATTAGACAAGATCTTAGGCTATCAAGGACAAGAAGAAAGTTTTAGATTTTAGCCTCAAAAGATTAAAGAATAATTATACACAAAACTTAAAAATTTTCAGCCTCAAGTAAAGTCTCAAACATAGAAGACTTAAAGAAGTTTATGATGAAGATAATTCAAAGAAGAATAAAATAAGTTTCATAATTAAGCATCAAGGAGGACATACAAAAAACTCATCATCAAGAAACAAAATCAAGTTCAAAGATTTTCAAAATTGAAGAGCATCAAGAAGAAGATTTAAATCAAGAAGAGTCCAAGTATTAATGTTAGCCAAATAATAATTTCAAAAATTAGTCATTGAATGAGGGGCTGTGAAGTTTAGCATAATGCCTAAATTTTTCATTATGGTCTTTTTCATGTTTCATTTTGCAAAGATTAAAAACATCAAAGTTGTATACCAAGGAAAATCCATAAAATTTAAAGATATGATAAAAAATTACAAAGTAACGTGATAAAATTACATAAAGAAGGGGCTAAGAAGCTTTCTCCTACTATAATAGATGTCAATATCCTTCAAATTAAAGAAAGAGAATAAGTGAGGAGAGTGAGGAAGCAACAAGGAAATATTCTTTTTTAGCCATGAATGTTGTAATTTTGTTCTTCCTTTCCTCTTACTCCTTCATTAATCCATTTGCTATTTTTATCCATTTTTTAAATCAAGGTTTCTCATGAAAATCTAAAATTTCATCAATAAAGTTTAAATAATTGTAAAACATCATCAAGTAATTTCATATTTATAGCCCTCCTTTCATGATTCATAAAGATTTAAAGTTTTTGTCATTTTCCCAAGCCCTCCATATCAAATCCATATTCAAAGTCTCTTATATTCAAGTGAAATTTCTCTTACAATGATTTCATGATTTATCATCTCTCACATTTTCTCTTACAATAATTTTCTTACATTTTCATGATTTATCATCTCTCACATTTTATTTTTTTTAAAAAAATTTAAATAACTTAAGAAATCAAGTGTTAAAGGGAGAAGAATAATTTTAATTATGATTGATATCATTTTGTTTTATTTCAAGTTAATTTTGATGCTTTGATCATAATTTTGATTCATTTTTATTATATGCATGAAGATTTCATATCTTTCAAGTCATTTCTTAATCAGTTTGAAGATTAGAAGTTGTGGATCGAGAACTTAGAAGGAGGGTTGAATAAATTTTCCAAATTAAAAATGCATCAACCACAAAAACACACCAAAGATTATGTGGATCCCCAACTTGGGAGTCCACACTCGAAGGATAGATTCCTTGTACCCCTCAAGACTTTATTTCTTTTAAAAGTGGTTTGAAGGGCACCACATCCTATACAAGCTCTGAGCTCTACATTGAAGTGTTTTGTAGCTACAAAACCACTCAATCCTACAAGGTTCCAACAAGCTTAGAATGTGGTTTCAAGGATCCCAGAACCTTTACAAAATTGAGCTCTACTCTGAAGTGTTTTAGCACTACAAAAACACTCAACCCTACAAGATTCGAACAAGCTTAATTTGGATTCCTTCTCACAAGAAGCACATAAACCCCATAGGATTACAAGGAAAAGAGAAATACACAAGGAAAGAATATAACTAAATTTACAAGTCCTTGCACTTTGCAGCTCAGTACAACTTACAACCAAGTAAATGATGTTATAATGAAGAACAAAAATATAATAGCATATAATAGACAATGATTGATCTTTCATAGAAAGTACTTGTACAATTTCTAAGATTTTAGTGTCTTCTTCTAGCCTCAAAGCTTTCAAAAACTCCTTGGAATTCATGCAATGACTACCAAATGACTAGTGTAGACATCTACTTCAAAGTTGGAACAGCTACCTAAGATTGGCATCAATTCAAGAGAGATGTCTCACTAGAAAATGGAACATATTCTATGGGACATCTACTAGGAGACATCTACTCTTGTATGTAGATGTCTACTATTTTTAGGAGATGTCTCCTCAACTTTTGGGCTCTATCTTGTGAGGCTTTTTCTCATCAATTTGCCTTCTTTCTAGTCCTTAGAGCATCTTCACTTGATTTTTAGCTTTCATTTTCATCCATGCTTGTCCATGCTCTCATCTTACCCATGTAGTCTACATTTTAATAGCTTGTTGTAGATCTCATTTTCTTGGGTTCTTATATGTTGTTGTGGAGTTCTTGTCCATGTCCTACAAACACATTATCCACAACAAACATTCTATGTTATCCATTTTCCTTAAGGTTTCGGCATACTAAAATTTCAACAATATCTCCCTTTTTGGTGATGCCAAAAACCTTAATAAAATGGATTTTAGTGAAAGATTATGCAAAAATGTGTCCTTAATACAACACAAACTTTATTAATCATTAAGAAACTTGTGAGTTTTGAATGAGAACATTTATGATTAAGAACTAATAGACAAGAACGAATTGTTCAAATATATCCATCAAATATGTCCATAAGGTTATTTTTATTCAATACCAATGATGCCCATGACACATAGATCATAATCATAGCACAAAAACATAAGTCATCACATATATACCAATAATCACATATGATCAAGAGAAGACCTAAACTTGTCCCTCTTTTGGACATCATCAAAAAGGGAGTGGGGCCTTACAACTATCAATAAGATAGATCAAAATATAGTTAAGGATTATACATTCTTCATTTAAGTAAAACTTGATTGGAATTTTCTCAACACATCTTCATAGTCAGAATATACACAATACTTTCATGTGAAGGAAAACAAGTACATACACACCCCCCTCGTAGGAATTAGATCAAATATTGGAACTAGATCAAGATATCAAATAAAGTAATTTCTAATTAAGATGTGTACACATATATCTTAAGGAAGCTTAAAGTATATTATCCATTCATTTTCAAAAACTCCCTAAGATGTTTTGTCACAAAATAGAAGTGTAAGTACTTCTTCTTGCTTTAGTAGGCTTGGGATCTCTTAAGTTAGTTTATGTTAACAATAAGGGACTTAGGCACTCAAAAGACTATATTCTTAGTATATAAAAAATATATCACTATCATGAAGATATATTCAAATGAATTGCAAAAAAGTTTTGATAATTGATGATTACTTTTAGGTAAAAGACTTTTAAGGATTGAAAAAAATAACTTGCAGTTTTACCTTCAAGTTTTACTAGAAGGATATACCTTTTGTTGCCTGCCTAAGTATTATGTCTTGCAGAAAGTCTCCATAGACTCCTCCTACATATGTGCTTGTCCCTTCTTTAACTCTTTTAAGATCTATAGCTACTTTATCATAATCTTGCTTACTCAAGAATATTGAATGATCCAACAAAGTCATAATAGACAAATAAAAAAAACATTATGCACAAATCATAACAAATTTATTTTTTTGATTATCTACTCATGTCCCACCTTGTCATTTTCCTGCAACACTTGGTTTAATATCTCATGTTAGTAGCATCTTATGATAAGCATGGATGCAATGCCATTCTTTTTTTTTTAAAATCTATATTTTCTTTACAAAATGTAAATAATTAAATAACATGAGGGATAGCTGTACTGACCTAAATCGTCGGTGTGAGGCTGGAAAGGAAACAGACACCGAAAGATCGTCGGGCAGCCACAGCTGACCCTGCCTTCACCCAAGGGCAAGCTGGAAAAGTAAACGAAGGTAGAGTGCCTTGGATGGTCTGCACACAAATCAACCAAGGACTTCCCCAAGCGTAAGCTACGGCTAGCGCTGGGGTTATCGTAAACGATGTCTTAAAATGTGTAAATGCGCTTAAAATGTAAACATGAGCCGTAAGACATAAGATGTAAATGTAAATGTAAGGCGTAAAAAAAATGTAAACTATAAACTTAATGTAAACTGAACGCAAGCAAAAATGTAAACAAAGCGTAAAACAAAAAACAGAAATAATGTTTGGTTGGCAAAACGGAAATAATGTATTGCTTAGAAAAGATGTGCACNTAGGCATGGAATCCGTGGATGGAATCGATGATCGAGATTTGAGAGGAGAATGGATCATGTGACACGTGTCCGGTAGACAACTGTGTACGAGTTGGACGTGTGTCGGCAAGAGTTGAATGTGTGTCGGCAAGCTATGTTCTTGATCAGGTGCATTGCATTTTACAACTCATGGGTTACTCAAGCCCATGAAAGAATATTTAATTTAGACCGTGAGGGCCTGACTATCCCATGAATGAAGATTTACAATGAAATGTACAAGGGAAATTTGACCCGTCTTGCTTGAAACTTCTTTGTACTTGAGTTTTCTAGAATTTTCTGGGAGTTGTTGATGCTGAGAATTTTCTACCATTTTTTGGAATTTTTTGGGAGTTGCTAATGTTGAGAATTTTCTGGAATTTTCTAGATTTTTTTGGAATTTTCTGGAAGTTGGTGATGTTGGACTCACGCTGCAAGCGTGACCTGGGCGTTAGTGACAAAAATGAGCATTTTTGGAGCTGAAATTTGAAGTTCTGGAGGTTGAAACTTGGAGAAATCATTAATGGACCTTGAGGGTGACTTGTCCCTTCAAAATTAGACCATTTTGACTCTGTTTTGAGCCTATTTTGAGGCTCTAAAAGTTGGTCATGCTGGACTCATGTTGCAGCCTGAAACTTTCAGATTTGGACTATTTTGACTTGATTTTGAAGCTGTTGGAGTTGCTCATGCTGAGGGCAAGCTAGCTTGATAGTGTGAGCAAGCTGTCTTGGGCAAGCTGGGGGTGACCTCCCTACCTTAGTCAAAATTTTCCTTCTGAATGCTTGAAAGGGTTTGAGTCATTTTCAATTTAAAGTGCTAGGCCAAAATTAGTGGTGTTTCATTGGCCCCTGTTTGTTGATGTCTGGAGGAATCTACCTGAGAGGCATCGACAAAGAAGTGCAAAACACCATGAACAAACAAGTACTAAACATTATCCATCAGCCCGCTGGATATCATCGCATCGTGTCCAATAGTACATAGGATTGGGAAAATGTAGTTTGGGATGCAAGGGGAGGGGATTGGTTGAAACTAGGGGAAGCCAAGAGTTGGTCAAGGGTGATAATTATTGCCGAGATCTGTGGGAGAGGAATTCTCTCTTGTGAACAAGTTACATCTTTGGTCTTTGTCCATAGCCAGTGTTCAGCAAACTCGGAGCCAAGAGGTAGGAAGGTGCGTTCTTTGGAGAAATGAGACTCTTATAGAGTGTTCACGAGGCCCGTTGTAAATAGCCAAAACCACGCGATGGTGTGCAACATGGTCTCTTTGAGACATAAGTGTAACTATTTTTCAAGACAATTTTCTTGTTGTATGGCTTGTATGAGAATGGCCAATAGTCTTTTGTTTATGATGTCAATGGGGTCATGAAGACCTTTGTACTATCGGAAATCGTTGGTCTCCGGCTGGAAGGAAACAGAGACCGTGGGATCACAAGACATGCATAGAAGACCCTACCTTCACCTGAGGGCGAGCTGGAATGAATGAAAGTAGAGTACCTTGAGTGGTCCGCATGCGGATCAGACAAGGATTTTCCCGAACGTACACCGAAGTGCTATACGCTGGGTTATACGTAAACAGCGTGACAAGCGTAAATGAGAGCGTAAACGGTGCGAATAGAGCATAAACGTAAACAAACGTAAATAGAATACATGCAACAATTAATGCAAACTGTAAATGATTTTGGGAAGAAAATGTAACAATGGTATTACATAATGAAAGTACAATGCACCAGTCTAACGCAGTTGTGATTGGAACACAAGGCGGATGAAAAGCCTCGGTGGATGCAAGGATGACTAGTTCACACTGTAGGCACAGCGTAGAGGCTGTCTGCTCAGCGTATAGGGTTTTCCAGCGTAAAGGGTTTTGTGCTCTGGTTCGCAATGTCTCCGCTCTCTGGTATGGTTAAGAATTTTGCCAACCGACCTGGATCTCGTGAAAAATTGGGGTTTTTATACAGGTTTTGACGACAGACTCAGATTGGGCGACACGTGGTGTGTTGACCGGGTGCAAAAGCGTAAAATTTACAAGTGTACAATATGTTACATTTGGCGGGCATAGCGTATACGCTGTATGAAGCGAGCGTAGACTCTGGGCATATACGCTGGATGTGTTGGGCGTATACGCTGATAATGGCTGGGCGTATACGTTGGGGCGTATACGCTGATGGATGTTGGCATATCCGCCTCAGCGTATACGCTGCTGGTTGCTTCCTTGTACCAAATTTACACTACGATGCTGTTTCCATGCCGTCTTTGGGGATTGCATGCCAGGCGTATACATCTGTTGTACTTGTTGAGCGTACATGTGAGGCGTGTACGCTGGGCATGTACGCTAGGTGTGTACGCTGGACATCTACATTGGGCATAGATGCTGTGAACTTGAGCGTATACGCTGGGCGTATACACTAAGAATATACACTTGGGCGTATACGCTGAGGCTGCATACTCGGGCGTATACGCTGAGACCGCATACTTAGGCATATACGTTGGGTGTATACATTGAGACCGCATACTTAGTGAAAATTAAGTATTTTGGTCTCCGAAGTTTCCATGTGTGACACCTGATGTAGCTGTGGTTGTCTGTGGATCCCAAGGACCTGTTTCTTGTTGGAAAAGTACTAAGCTCAAAATTTTGTGGTGTTTCATTGGCCCCTCTTTGTTGACGCTTGGAGGAATCGACTCGAGAAGCGTCGACAAAGAAGTGCAAAACACCACAAGCAACTCGATAGAGACTCTGTCCGTTGCCACTTAGCTAGACATCATCGCACCGTGTTCAGTAGTACATGGGATTGGGAAAGTGGGATTTGTAACTGGTAGGAGAATGGGGATTGTGGAGATTGGTAAATGCCCAAGGGATTGTGCTTGGTGAAGGGGATGCTTTGGTGTGTATCATGCTGATCCTTGTTAATAGCCATTGTTTAGCAGACTTGAAATCCAGACATGTGATGTGCGTCCTTTGGCGGAACAAGACTCCTGGGTAGTGTTCAAGAGAACTTGCTGGCAAGACCAAAGCCACGGGAGGATGTGTTACATTCTTTGGAGGGATAGGGCCATTGTTTAGTTTTTAGGGGGAGCCTGTTGGTGGAGAGCCAAAGCCATGCAACTGGATGTTTCTTGATTATTTTTGACATGAGTACTTGGTTCCAAGACAACTGCCTTCCCGCCTGGGGCTTATATGGGAAGTGCCAAGGGTCTTGCTTTTTTTTCTTGGGAGAAATTTGTTTTGATCTTGTACTCATGCTCAAGTGCTACTGTGTTGTAACTGCTCAAAGGTGTTAAAGTGCGTAACGGTATGCTCAAAGTTTTGAGTGTACTGGGTGTATCAGATGTGTAGCTAAGTGGAGTGTGTCAATGAGTAGATAGGGAATGTATTGGGAAATGGGGATGTACTAGTGAATGGCTTGATTTAGTCTTGCCTCGTGGGCTGTGAACATTGCCTCATCTTGTTGCTTATGATGGAATGTATTCTTGTATGAATACCTCTGAGCGTCATCCTGCAAACGCAACTCCGAGGAGACAAGAAAACCATAAGTGAATAAGCGAACTTAGACTTAAACAGCAACTGATGGAATTTCAGGCAGCAATGTTGGTAGGATCGTTTGATGGTGGGCGATGCAGTGATTCCGATGAAGCTTGAATGTGGCTGCGGATTGAAGAACCAGAGATGAACTTGCCAGTTTATAGTCTTAGTGGACTACCATGGGTTAGTCTTATGTCATAACCCATTGGACATTGCCCATTTAGCGTTGTGGCGGATGTTACATTGCCAATTTTTTAGTCTTAGCGGACTATGAAGAGGTAAACCAGTTTATAGTCTTAGCGGACTCTGGCGAATGTGACTATGGAAATTTACTGTCATGCTGAACAGATGCTAGTTTATCGTGATTGCAGACACTACATGGTATTAGTTTATTGTCATGACGCCGGGACGAGCTGTGGTATCAGTCTTAAGTCATGATCCAGGACTGTTCTGTGGTATTAGTTTATAGTCGTGACCCCAGGACTCGCACGTACCTGAGCTTGTACTCAAATGTAGAATGGTTTTAGGAACAAGTGGTTGGATGGATTGGCAAGCTTGTTCCCTTTCATATCGGCTAGCTTAAATGCTCTATTGTCAAATGCTTTAGTGACCAAGTAAGGCCCTTCCCAGTTGGCTGAGAACTTGTCCGGGTGTTCCCGGACAGCCTTAAGTACAAGGTTGCCTTTTTTGATAGGGCGCTTATGACTGTCATGTCGATGTTGTTGCCGTTGTTGTTTTTGGTACCATTCGATCTGGTCGAGTGCACGTACGCATTCCTCCTCCACCGAGTCTAGGTCAATGACGCGTAGGTCATTGTTTTGCCCATCGTCGAGGAGCCCGGAAAGTGTGATTCTTAAAGATGGTACCTGCAATTCCAAAGGTAAAATAGCTTCTGAACCGTAAACAAGACTATATGGTGTTTTACCTGTTGAAGTTTGATGTGTAGTACGGTATGCCCATAATGCGTATACCAATTGTTCATGCCATCTTCGCTTACCTTGGGTAAGCATCTTTTTGAGTATTGTAATGATGATTTTGTTTGTTACCTCTGCTTGCCCATTGCTCTGAGGATAATAAGGGGATGAAAACGAGTGTTTGATCCCTAGGCTGTCACAAAAGGTTTTGGTCTCGACACTGCTAAATTGGGGCCCGTTGTCAGTGATGATTGTCATGGGAATGCCAAAGCGGGTTACAATGTTTTCGAGAATGAAATTGCACACATGTTTAGATGTAGTTTTTTGAAGGGAAGCAGCTTCTACCCACTTCGTGAAATATTTTGTTGCGGTTATAATAAAACTATGCCTCGTAGAAGACGAGGGTGTTATTAGGCCGATAAGTTCCAACCCCCACTTTTGAAAGGGCCACATGATTTGTGCCGTATGCAACTTATTTGGTGGTACATTTATTATATTACTATGTTTTTGACAAGTACTACATGTTTTAGCCTTGGAGAGATAGTCATATTCCATGTGTGGCAAATAATAGCCTAAGCGTCTGATCTTTGTTGCCATGGCTTTTGGTGCTATATGTCCTCCGCATAGTCTATTGTGTACTTGTTCGACGATGGTTTGGGCATTGGTACTACTGACGCATGTTAGCAATATGCCTTCGTAGGATCTATGACACAACGTGTCCCCTACCAGGGTATACTGCCGAGAACATTTTCGTACCACATCCTTTTGTGCATTTGTTAGATGTCGTGGTGTTTCACCGCGTAGAAGGTATTCTTTTATGTCTTCATACCATTCCATTGTGTGTGTTGTACAAATAGATGTGACTGGCAATGTGTCAAGAGTATCAATTATTGGTTCAGCACAACTGATCACAGAGCTTGGTAATGCATGGAACATGTCTGGCGATATATTTAATGCTAATGTGGCTAACGCGTCTGCAATGGTGTTATCATTTCTAGAAACGTGTTGCACATCGATGTTTTCAAATCACCTTATTAAATGTTTTGCCAAGTCACAGTATGGTTGTAAGTGTTGGGCTTTACATGTATAAACATCTGTGATTTGGTTTAAGACCAGTTGTGAGTCTCCTCTGACCACAAGCCGTATGATGTTTGAAGCGAATGCTGCCGCGAGACCTCTAAGGAGACCTTCATATTCTGCTATGTTGTTGGTACAATGAAAATTGAAATGATAACCAAAGGGTCGGATCTCCCTGGAGGGATAGGTGATGACAGCGGCTGCACTTCCTCCTCGAGAGGTGGATGTTCCATCAAAGTTTAGAATGGCGTCGTAGTCATTCGGCACTATGTCTATTGGGCTTATATTCTCATCCGAGAATTCTGGCTCTATTACCGCTTGATCGTGTGTTGGTGATGTGGTCATTTGACTTGCTATGGCTTGACCCTTAACTGATGATTGCGCTATGTAGTGCAGGTCAAATTCACCTATCATGGCTTTCCAGCGGGCTATCCGACTCATTTCGTAAATGTTTCCTGTTATAGCCCTTAGCACATTATCTTTGCAAATTACATTAACTTGGTTACGGAAGAGGTAATGTCGCCATTTTCTCAAGGAAAAGACCAAAGCTAAACAGGACCTCTCCACGTCGTTATATTTTTTCTCGTGGGCAACTAATGCATGGCTTAGATAATATACAGGGACTTCCGTTCCGTCATCTTGTTTTTGGCAAAGCATAGATACGATTGACGAATTCGAAGTGGCAAGGTAGATGTAAAATGGTTTATCGTTTTGAGGTCGATAAACCATGGGTAGTCGGGCAAGTGCCGTTTTAATGTTATCGAATGCTTCTTGGCACTGTGGAGTCCATTCGAAATGGACGTTCTTGCGTAATAGGTGGTTTATAGGTTTTAGTTTGTCTGTCAGTTTTTCTATGAAGCGCCTGATAAACTGTAATCTACCTTTTAGACCTCGAAGTTTGGTAAGGTTTCTGGGTGGTTTCAGGTTTGTTATGGCCTTAACCTTATCGGGGTCTACTCATATCCCTGCTTCTGAGGCTATAAATCCAAGCATTTTTCCTGTCTTGACGCCAAAGACACATTTTTTGGGTTAAGTCTCAGTTCGTACATTAAACAACGCTTTAATACTAAGTCGAGATCTTGTACATGTTGCTTCGTTGTTTTTGATTTAACCACAATGTCATCTACGTAGTCGTTGAGCGAGTGTAACATGTAATCGCTAAAGATGAATGTCATCGCTCTTTGATACGTGGCCCCTGCATTCTTGAGACCAAAGGGCATCATTGTGTAACAAAAGGTTCCCCATGGTGTCATAAAGGTTGTCCGAAGCTGATACTCCGGGTTGATGCGTATTTGATTGTATCCCGAGAAGCCGTCCATAAAAGATAATAAGGCATGCCCAGCAGTCGAGTCAACAAGTTGATCAATGCTGGGTAGGGGAAAATCATCTTTTATGGTTGCAACATTTAAATCCCAGAAATCAATGCATAAGCGAATGCTTCCATTCTTCTTCGGGACTATGACGATGTTGGATACCCACTCGGCGTAATCAACAGCCCGAATGAAACCAGCTTGATATAGCTTGGTGATCTCATTACGAACTGCCAATGCCACCTCGGGTTTAACCTTTCGTGCCTTCTGTTTTACCGGTCAATTTCGGATCAAGAATAATGTTATGCTGGACAATCCAAGGGTCTAACCCGGGCATGTCCGTGTAAGACCAAGCGAATGCTTTCATGTTTTCCTTGAGCACGTCCTCAATGTCTTTGGCTAATTGCAGTTTTAGTAATGTGCTTAATTTTAATATTTTAGTTTCCCCATCGGACATGGTTATTGGGGTTTCGTTCAACGGGTATTCGGTGATATTTTTGGCTTCTATGTCGAGGGATTTTGTCATACCTTTGTAGTTGTCTATTGTTTGCTGTGTTGAGGCTATGACTGCGTCGTCCGTTGATGAACTTAAGTGGATGAGGTTTATGTTGATGTCCCTTGCAATTTTGCCATATGGTCCATCGATAATTAATGGTTCGGTTAAGTGCTGGCAATCCATCAGGCTTGCTCCTGCTAATAAACAGAGAACTGAATGAGCTAATGGGTATCGTTCTATGTTCTTTGATAATTTTAGATTATGTGTACATGCATGATGGTGGATTGTCATCACACCGGGACGCATGGTAGTTTAAGGCCATACTGGGCCGTGAGTGGCAATTTAACTTCTTACCGGGCCAAATGTAATCCGTAGGTGGCAGTTTAAGGCCGTACCGGGCCGTAGGGGGTTCGTATGTGGCAGTTTAAGGCCGTACCGGGCCGTAACGGTAGTTTAAGGTCGTACCGAGCCGTAACGGTAGTTTACGCTGGAATGTTCGGCGTAAACTCATGAAAAGGGGTTCATAGGGGAACTGGGACGTAGTAATTTTGTTTTTATTTTAGATATATATAGTTTTTTATTTTTTTTTGAGCAAATTTTGGTGAAAAATAAGTAAAAAGGTAAAAAGTAGCAAAAAGTTGCAAACTGGGAAGCGGCGGTGACAGCGACGGCGGAGCGCTATATAAAGGGGGGGGGGGCGTCATTTGTAACATTGTATTTCAGGGCATAACATTTGAGTGAGCGTAAGCATTAACTGCAAAACTTAGCATAAGCGTAAACCCAAACCCCAGCATAGACGCCGATTGACGAAACCCTGGCGTAGACGCCAACGACTAAACCCAACGTAGACGCTGAGCGTATAAGGTCAAGCGTAGGCGGACAAAGTTTCAACCCTCAGCGTAAGTTGTCAATCCCAACATAGATGCAAAGATGGGCAAAGGCAAGGAAGTGGAAGGGCAGGGGAGGAAGGGACCTGACTTGACCTTTGCAGAGGAGAGCGAAGCCATGCTGTAGTGCCTGCCCAGGCCAAGGATTCCATCATGGCCTGGATCATCACATAGGTAGGCTCTGATCCCGCCTCTGTTAGTTATTTTTGCTGGTGTATGTTTCGTAGTGTAGACAGTCTCGTAAAATATTTCGGCGTATACGCTGAGTGTAAAATATTTCGGCGTGTATGCCGAGTGTAAAATATTTCAGCGTATACGCCGAGCGTAAGGAGTTAGCGTAAAGTCTTGATAGCATAGATTGTCATAGCGTAATCTATTTTCAGTGCACAGCGTAATCACTTTTTCTTGCATGAAGCGTAGACGATTGTATCAGCGTATACGCTGAAGGCTGTATGGTGTAATAAGTTTTCTATGCATGAAGTTTTCTGTTTTATCAGTGTAGACGATCTGCGCTGTGATGGCGTATACGCTGAGGGTTTCTATAGCGTATACGCTGAGCGTGAATAGTTAATTGTTTTCAAGCGTGGTGCAGCGTAGATTTATTTTTGTGTAAACTATTTTTCTACGTAAATTCTGTTCGGTGCCTAGCGTAGACTATTTACGCTAACAACTTCTGTGGCGTATACGCTGAGGGTTTCTTTAGCGTATACGCTGAGCGTAAGAGGTTCGGGCGACAGCGTAAATAGTTGGTTGTCAGCGTATACGCCGGGTTAGGCAGCGTATACGCCGAGCGTAAACAGTTAGGAAATTTTTCTAAGTGTTAGTCTATGATGTGAACTTTTTTTTTTTCACGTTGTTTTGATACATGGCTGATTTATCGTGGCATCCTGATTGCTTGCAGGGATAGTAAGCCTTTTCTCCTCGTTATTGAGCTTGTTGGGATGTTAACATGGTTTGGCCTCATTGAGGCTGATGAGCCTACCCTGGATCTAACTATGGACAACAATGGGGTCTGGTTCAGAGAAGGTGCATGTGAATTCTTGGCCTTCATGCTAGACAACTTCGAAGTGGCGATCTGGTCGTAGCTAAGTGAACTGGTGGCGCGAAGTGTGCTTGAGGCAATGTTGCCAGGAGCTGCGGAGGGTGTCATGGTCTTCATAGCAGACATTGACGAGGGGCCGTTTGTTAACAAGGATGGTTCTACCCGCGGGCCCAGGTCTACACGCCCGTTAGCGTGCGTGTGGGCACAGTTGCCACGAGGGTTGGACTACCTCAACAACACTCTATTCATAGTTGCACGCGTGCACATGCTGTTTCAGAATCCCCTTGGCACCATGTACCAGGTGGATAGGTAGGACCATTTAATTTTATTATTTCTCTTCGCCATTTGGTATTTGCTTCTATTCTGACCTCCATTCATTTGTAGGCCTAAAGTTAACCTGGATGGGACGTGCGTTGAGGACGAAGGACTTGCTCTTGCTCACACTGCTCTAGAGGCTTTTATGGCAGGTCCCACCCTTCGTGGAACTGTATTGGGTCAAATGAAGGGTGCTATCATTCATTTTCATAAACAGTTCTGTAGAGCATTTGCGATGTGCAAAGCTCGTGGGTGGTTGCATGAAGACTGGTCAAACAATGGACCGGTCTTCCCCCGTGACTCTGGCAGCACATCCAAGTCCACAACTAACGGTAAATGATAACATTTCCTAGATGTGCTAACGTGTTTGTTTAACTGCCGAGAGTTATACTGGTACGACAATCTCAAATTGTATTTGCAGTTGATGTACCTCCTGGCGGGGACCCTGTCACAATTGGGCCAACTGAGACTACCTTGTCAATGATGTTCGGGGAGGTGACTAAGGCTCAAAAATGGTTGTGTAACCATGTCCCGCCATCCATTGTTCATTGCTTAGACAATGCCGACCTTATGGAGCTCTTCACGACCTCGAGTCCTGATGTATTTGTAGCAGAAATGATCGGGATTGTGGATTCCTTTAATGAGTCTGTCTCCTACTACAACACCCGAATTAAGGGTGTTAAGGTAGTTTTCCATCTGTTGCCTAAGTTCTTTTCAAACTTATTTGGGGTACCAGCAGATGGCATAAGTGTAGTTTTAGACAGGGCTCATAAAGAGCTCCAAACGGTACGTGAATTAGAGGACTGGCTGGGCGTGGCCAAGGGTGCCAAGTGATTCCCGATGCAGGGGAAAGCAAAGGTTGAGGAGGTAAATGAACTATATCCCCTGTTTAGGGTGCGGGTATTCCCCAAAACCCTTTCCCAGGTACAGAGTCTTGGGGTTGAGGTTGTACGCGTCATGCGAACTATCCTGGAAACTGGAATGCGCTATAACTGGGCTAAATTTTTGTTGTCGGGCATGAACAAGGAGATAGTGCGATTGCACTCGAATGTCGAGGTGCAATCCCACTTCACCTTTTCCTTCTTTGCCGGTTACCTTCATCGCTTTGCCTAGTTTCTGGTAGTTCACGCAGATAACAAGTTTGTTCTACGGGATCGGGGTCAACTATCCCGTCCGTGGATCAATCACTTATTTGAAACAGCCAAGTCCCAAGATGCTCCTGAGGGCATTGATGAGTCCATGTCTATCATGATAGGGGGATCATTTGGTACGTCAATCCACACCCATGATAGTTTGGGATTGGAACCGGACAATGTACCCTATACTGTGAGAAAAGCAGAACGGGTTATCAAGGAAACTGTTGGCCAAGCCAAATCGAAGCTGAAAAGACACGAACACCCAACTGAGGAGGTCTCGTATGTGAGCGAGCCAAGAGTGAAGTGCATACGATTCAAGATGCCTGGTAAGTAGACTTCGCCTGCCTATTGTTTTATCATTTTCGTTTCGCTCATAATTTTTTGTTCAATCGCTTACATGTCACTGATACCTTTGGCTTGATTTGAGAAGTGAGGAAGCAGGCTTTAGAAATGATCATTGAGGAGGAGGAGACCAACACGGAGTGGAATAATGAGGAGGAGAATGTGGAGAAGGATCAGGGAGGAGGAACAGAGGAGTTAAAGGAAACACCACAGAAACTGAACCGTTGGATGATCAAGGTGGTATCGATCAAGTGTTCAACAGCTTTCTTAAGGGAAAGTTGGACTTAGGCGATCCCCCGGAAGTTGACAAGGAGCACGGTATGTTTTCTTTTATTTTTATTTTATACTGCTTCGTTAGTTATCATTTCCATGGTATTTTATTTTCATATTTTCATTTTTTCTAGACGAAGGCAGTGAAACCAGGACGGTGCGGTTAGACGTACCCATGAAGACAGTTCCTCCTGAGAGGATCATGGAGGTTAGTTCATCCCGCACCCGTGAGCCATTTACTTGGACAGAAATGCCAAGTAAGAAGGATTTTGTGGCTGGAATCGCTGAAGAGGTTGTCGAACGAATTCAGGAGGTCCACCTTGAAATAGTTATAACGTTTTTTTTGAATCATTTGCCGTTTTTCGCACCTTGTTCATGTTGTATTAACGTTTGTTCTTTTCGTGTGCATAGGTGCCAAATTGAGGTGGGATCCCTCTGAGAGCATCAGCATAGAGAGTTTACCCTCACTATCCCCATAGGTGGAGCAGGTGCCAAGACCTGTTTATGAGGAGGTGGCGGAAGGTCTTGTGCACAACGCCAAGTCACTGTGGACCTGTAGGTGTTCTGTCGAGCAGTTGTGGCTGCAGATCCAGGAAAAGGAAAAAGAAGTCTCCAAATTATCAGTTGAACATGACGATCTTAAGGCTTGGTACGAGTTCACCGCTGCTAAACTAAGTGGTGATCGCTCTTGGCGAACGTCCGAGGTTACGTACACCAAGTATTGGAATCTACTAAATCGTCATGCGTCACTGACTCGGAGAATGGTAGAGCGTAAAGCCCAAATTGATCTCCTGAACCTCAAATGTCAAGATTGGACAACCTTCGCTTCCAAGGTTTGCAAGTGGGGTCAGGATACGAAGAACCACAAACATCACTACAAGAAATCATTAAAAGAAGTATCCATTGAAAAGCGCCAACTAGAAATGTTTGTGGAGGGTTTGGGTTTGTGCTCTACTTTTGACACTTTTGCCCAAAACACAACTGTCGAGATGGAGTCGCCTACTAGGGTGATTACAACTGCTTCTGGGGAAGTGTCTGTGGGTGAATTCCCTTTGAAGTGTCCTACCTAGTCAGTTGTTGACAAGGGGAAAACCTTGGCAGACGTTGACCTAGGCCTTGATGGGACGGATTAGGCTAGTGCTTCAGAGGAGGAAATCCTTCATCGGCTGGAATTTGGGTTAGGGGGATCTCCTATGGTAAGCATTTTGTCATTATGAAATTTATTTGTTAAATAATTTTTGAAATTTTGATGTTCTCTTATTCTTATATTGGTTGTCTTGTTTTGTATTTTCAGGATGAAGGTGGTGACGATGTCCAAGAAGCTGGCCCCAGCAGGGCAGGGGTCCCCAACGCCGGTGGATCTAAAGGGGACGATCCTCCCGTCCCAGATGCTTAGTTTTTTTTTAGTTTTTAGTTTTTAGTTTTTAGTTTTTCCTTTGGAACTATGCTGACTCAAATTGATACGGGAATTGTAAATTGAAAATTTTGAGATGGACAGAAACAGTTGACACTTATAATTGTATAGCATTGCATGTATAAAATTTTTTTGTTGATTTTGAGTTTGATTGCACACACGACACAACAATGTAAAATATTTTGGTTTATTTTTTTTTTGTTTTAAGTGTAATGTGCGGATGTAATTATAAATGATAAAAAAAGAGGAAAACAAAGTACAAGTGTGTGATCTAGTTTGAGGCCATTTCGGGCCCCATGCGTAGTTTAAGGCCATTTCGGGCCCCAGTTGTAAACAAGTAACATTTCGGATAATGTGGGTGGGTTTCTCGGTTGACCGACCATTTCTGATCGTGGCTAGTTTTATGTCATTGCGGACATGATAGTTTAACGTCTTTCCGGACAGGGAGTGTAGTTTAATTTTTTTTCTGATTTGTTGTAGTTTAACGTCATTTTGGACGAGTTGTAGTTTAACGTCGTTTCAGACATATTGAGGTGGTATTATTTTAGAGATTTTTTGATTTTTTTCTTTTTAATGTTAGGCAATGTGTCAACGGGTATGATTTTGTATTCAACGTCCCCTTCGTTGATCACATTGAATGGTAATTCGGCCCAAGGGACGTCTGATGGAGTGGTTCCTGTGTCAGTGTTTTCTTGTGTTTTGGTATTTGCTGTGAGTTCTGTGTTAGTCTCTAATTGAGAGGATGTATGTACAATGTCAGGCGCAGGTGTTTCTATTTTAGGTGGATCATGTTCTGTGTTTAAAGGATTGACGCCTACTGCTTGTTGTTCGTTTATGTCGTTTCGGCTAGGCTCTTTAAGCTCAACATCTGAGCCTTGGTCCGTGTCTATGTGTGATAAAATAATAGGTGTAGCCGCTTCCCTGTGTATGATGATTTCACCGCCTTCATAAGGCAGGTGAATCTCTTGATGTATAGGGGACAAGACCGCTTTCAGTTGGGCCAACCAGGGCCTTCCTAATATTAGGTTGAATCCTGGCATTTCATCGACCACTACGAAGTTGGTAGACGTGGGAAATTGATCCCCTGCTATGAAGTCTAAGGTCACTATGCCTTTGACCATGACGCGTGACCCGCTAAATGATTTTAAACATGTAGTCACGGTTGGTTTGATTAACTTCGTCAGCTCTAGTTGTTCAACGATGGGGTATGGTACTACGTTCGTAGCAGCTCCATCGTCTACGTGGACCCTATGTATCTTGAACTGATTTACGCGTATCGTTATGAACATGGGGGTTATTGTTACCTCCCCTGTTTTCTTATCCACTTTAATGTTATCATTGTGGAAGCTTAGTGGTTTGGAAGTTGACCCTTGGGGCGAGTACATTACCGTGTGAATGGAAGGTTCATTCGGGGGCAAGTCTTTGTTTACTGGGATTGACGTTAGCATGCGTACCAAAGCTTCACGATGCGTTTGGGATGTTAGAACTAAGTCATACAAGCTTAGTGAAGTGTTCTTTTGTTTGAGTGCTTGTGTGACTTGCGTTAAAGCCATTGTCAAGTCTCTACTGTTGGGCGCGTTTGCATCAGCAGTGACTGGGTCCATTGGGCCTAACAGTTTTATCTCATGCTTTGTTGGTCTGTCGTTTTTACTTGAAGTCACTGTTTTAGACGTATCAGTTGTTTTTGATGGTTCGCCCTCGTTACCTGCGTTTGGTTGACTGTTGGGTGGCATCATGGGTACGACATTAAATGGAGTGGGTTTAGGTGGTCCTACAGCTAACCGTTGACGCTCCTTCTCCAAGTGTTCACGCATAAGCTTATCCGCTAAGCGTTCTCGTGTGTGGCGTGGAGGTGGAGCTGGTCTTGGAGCTTCGGGTTGCCTTGGGATTCGTACCACATATGAAGCTGGGCAGGGTTGTGGTTGGACAGTCGGATGTGGTTGAGCAAAAGGTTGGCCAGGCATCCTAATGACGTGGGGGCTAGGTTTGCCTTGCGTTTGTGAGGTGGAGGTTTGGTAATCATTAGGACTTGCGGATGTCCTAACAACGTATGAGGTTTGTTTAGGCTGAGGTTGGACCTCCGCTGTTGCAACTTCAGGCGGCACTCGGACTACGAAAGGGGCAGGTCGAGTAGGAGGGGTTGATAGATTCGGGGTAGTGACAGCGGGAGGTATGCACACTACATATGATTTTTGCAGGGCAAATGATGGTTGAGGCATGGATGCAGACGGAGTGGGAGGAACATGGATTACAAACGGCTTGTTAGGTATTTGTTGTTTATATTCAGAGTAGACGGTGTTAATGTTGGGTGTCTTGGGTTCATCATCAAAGCAGATGGTGTTGATAACGTACGATGCCTCTTTGGTGTTCAGAGGGTCTTTATACACCCCCATAGCCTGATTCTACGGTTGGACCGGGTTGGCCTCGTCAAAGGTGATTTGGCCTTCGTCGATCATTCGCTATATGTCCTCCTTCAGGGTGAAACAGTGATCCGTGTTGTGCTCGTTGCGTTGGTGATAATCGCAGAAGCGATCCATTCTAAAACCTTTGGGCACTAGAGGCTTATCCGGTGTTGCTAAGCTTGGGTTCTGAACGAGTTGATAGAACCGATCATGTCTCTGGATGGCTGCAGGGGATAATTGTTTGTGTTTCATTAACCCAGCCTTCAGGAGTTGATCGAAGAGCTGAAAAAAATCATAGGTAACGACGTATATTGAGAGGGTTCTTTCGTCTCAAAATTTCTCGTACGGTTTGGTGTTGGGTTCTGTGATGATGATGATTCCAGTGCGGTTGTAGGAGTAGGTTTAGTATAGTTAGTAGTGGCTACAGGCGGTTTGTTTTGTTGTGCCATGCGTGTTTGTTGTGTTTCCGCTATTGTCGCTATAGTTGCTTTAGCCTTCTCTTTATCCTTTTTACTGTGTTTATTTTTGAAGGCTAAATATGCCAGATCATGGCTATTTTGAGCCGCCTCTTCTATATTTTTGATCTATACAAAGGCTTGGTTAAGGTTACGCGCATTAAGATAGTACAATTTGGATTTGAAGAAGTCATTAACGGTCCCATTTAGAATTGTGAGCAGATATGTTTGGGGGATCAGCTCGTGTAGCTCATTGAGAGCGGCACTCCACCTCTGGATGAATTTTTGTACAGGTTCAAGTGCTGCTTGTTTAACCTGTATAAGGCTGTCCAATGTCGCCTCAGGTTTCAAGTTATATTTGAACATGGTCACAAACTGATGTAACAACTCTTCCAAGGAGCATATAGAATTCCTCGGCAAGGCCTGGTACCAATCAAGCGCTCTCCCTGCGAGGGACATGGGGAACACTCGCAAAATGGCATGGGGCCATGCCTGGAGTAACACGCATTCTAATCTAAATGTTATTAAGTGGGCGTTGGGGTCCGTCTCCCCATTATATTTAGTTAGTGTTGGCAACAATATTCCTTTGGGCAAAGTTAGGGGCGAGACGGAAAGGGCTAATGGGGTCATCATGGTAAAAGTCCACTACCTTTAACTCTCTATCGGCAGCTGTTTTGAGGCATTTGACCTCGTCAGTTAATTCCTCCATTAATTTTTTAGCATCCACTTAGTCTTGGGCGTTAGGTGAGGCAACAGCTTGGGGATGCAGTATATTGTACAAATTGGATTGTTGGATGGTAGGTTGGAAGGCTAGGAGCTACGCAGTTGGCGGTTGTACTTGTGGAATGTTCATAGCATGTGGCACTAGGGATGACACATTGTAGGTGAAAGTTTGTTGTTGCTGTGGTTGCGGCTGTACTTGGGGAATGTTGGCTGAGGGAATCGTATGGGGTGGCATGTTGTGGTGAGAGGGTTGATGTGATGGCACACCCATCACCGCCCATTGTCCAGCCACGTTTTGTGAAGGAACTCTCTGTAGGGTTACAGCGGTCGAGGGGGCTCCATGCGTTTGGATGTGGGGGATGTAGTAAGCGGACGTGGATGCTGGTATCACATGTGGCATCCCTATCACTCGAGGTGAGAAGGTCGCTCCCATATTATTGTGCGGGGGTGGTGCTTGCGAGGATGGGCCGACAGTTACAGTGGAAATGATAGTGAGAGGGAGTGTGTTGATTTGCGGGTCGCTCAGAGGAGGAACATGAACCAATGCTGATGTTTCTGGTGGAGGTGCTTGCACTTGGGTGAACCTGAGGTGTTGGAGAGGCATGATTTCCCCTGTGCCTAGATAAAACATGGGGTTGATGTGTGTTTGTGGGCTAAGGGTGTGATAGGAGTCTTCGTGTTCAGATTGGGCAGCGAACTCATCCTCGTCCTCCGGTTGGAGATCTACTGCAGGCTGATCCAATGACAAGCTCCTTTGCAGAAGGAGTTGTGTGATGAGCTCTGAGTACTGTTCTGGAACAGGGATTATATCATACGGGGAAGGGATGAACTCGCGTCCCCCCTATAGAAGAGTTCGTATTACCTCTTTACCTCTATTTCAGCTTGATCTATGGCTAGACCAGCTTGCATCTTCACATATATGAAGTTGTACTAGTCCTGGGTTATAATGTTAGAGGTTGGGTTTCTCCCTTGCAACTTTAGGGACCGACGGGGCCCCACTGTGGGTTGTACTATTGGCTGTGGAACGACGGGCTGTTAGACAGCCATGGTGCCTGCAATATTGGTGACTTGAGTGGTTGTAGCGGTGGTGTTTACGGGGTTCATGATGACTTGTTGAGAGTATGACACGGTATAAAGATGTGAAATTAGTGTGTTGAGTGCAGCGTACAGCATATACGCTTCAACGACTAACATATAACGACAGCGTATACAGCGTATATATATGCAGCATATAGAGTCAGCGTAGACAAGTCTACGGCGTAAATCGTACAGCGTATACGCTAGGTAGCGTATACAGCGTCAGGGTTCAATGTAAAACAGGGTTACAGCGTATAGAATAGAGTATAGACTGAACAACAGTGTAGACAAAGCCCACAACGTAAGTAGTGCAACGTATACGCTAAACAGCATATATAGCATCACGGTGTAGCGTAAACAGGTTTTACAGCATCCAGAGTGTGGTATATATAAACAGTAGTGTAAACGAGTTCGCTGCATAAAGGGAGTAGCGTAAACAGAATAGCAGGGGCAAAAATCAGTGTACAGCGTAAATGGATAGTAGTATCTACGGCGTAAAATGTGCAACGTAAACTTTAGCAGTCTTGTGTATGGCGTAGAAAAAATTTGCAGCGTAAGGCGTATAGCGTATGATTAACAGTGTGAACGCCGGCGATCTTGCAGAGTAAGTTAACAGGAGCGGTGTAGACGCTGAACAACGTAAACGCTGGATTGTACACTGGGTTTCAAAGTGAGCAACGTAAATGCTGGGAGGTTTTCAGAAGAGATTGGCGTATGGTCGGCGGCGTAAACGCTCAGCAGCATAAACGCTAGGAAAATTGTAGGTAAGGGTTTAGGCAAAGGCCCTCCTTCTAGTGCCAATTTCTTTACTGTCGAAAATCGTCGATCTCCGGCTGGAAGGAAACAGAGACCATGGAATCACCAGACATGGATAGAAGACCCTACCTTCACTTGAGGGCGAGCTGGAATGAATGAAGGCAGAGTACCTTGAGTGGTCCGCACGCGGATCAGACAAGCATTTCCTCGAACGTACATCGAAGTGCTATACGATGGGTTATATGTAAACAACGTGATAGACGTAAATGAGAGTGTAAACGGTGCGAATAGAGTGTAAACGTAAACAAACGTAAACAGAATACATGCAACAATTAATGCAAACTGTAAACGATTTTGGGAAGAAAATGTAACAATGGCATTACAGAATGAAAGTACAATGCACCGGTCTAATGCAGTTGTGACTGGAACATAAGGCGGACGAAAAGCCTCGGTGGATGCAAAGATGACTGGTTCACACTGTAGGCACATCGTAGAGGCTGTCTGCTTAGCGTACAGGGTTTTCCAGCGTAAAGGGTTTGTGCTCTAGTTCGCAGCGTCTCTGCTCTCTGGTATGCTTTAGAATTTTGCCAACCGACCTGGATCTCGTGAAAAATTGGGATTTTATACAGGTTTTGACGGAAGACTCGGATTGGGCGACATGTGGTGCGTTGACCGGGTGCAAAAGTGTAAAATTTACAGGTGTACAATATGTTACATTTGGCGGGCGTATACGTTGTATGAAGCAAGCGTAGACTCTGGGCGTATACGCTGGATGTGCTGGGCGTATACGCTGTATGAAGCAAGCGTAGACTCTGGGCGTATACGCTGGATGTGCTGGGCGTATACGCTGATAATGGCTAGGCGTATACGCTGGGGCGTATACGCTGATGGATGCTGGCGTATACGCTGGGGCATATACGCTGATGGTTGCTACCTTGTACCAAATTTGCTCTACGGTGCTGTTTCCATGTCGTCTTCGAGGATTGCATGCCAGACGTATACATCTGTTGTACTTGCTGAGTGTACATGTGAGGCGTGTACGCTGGACGTCTACGTTGGGCGCAGATGCTGTGAACTTGAGCGTATACACCAAGCGTATATGCTGAGAATATACACTTGGGCGTATACGCTAAGGCTGCATACTTGGGCGTATACGCTGGGCGTATACGCTGAGACCGCATACTTAGGCATATACGCTTTTGTCTCCGAAGTTGCCATGTATGACACCCGATGTAGCTGTGGTCATCTGTGGGTCCCAGAGACCTGTTTCTTGTTAGACAAGTACTAAGCTAAAATTTTTTTGGTGTTTCAACCTTTTCCGTGCATTTTGCTTTTTGACCCTTTTGTTTTTTTCTTTTTTTTTTTGCTTTTCTTTTTTTCTTTTATTTTTGCTTTATTTTGTCTTTTCCTTTTTCTTTTATTTTTTTTTGGTCTTTTTAAAAGAGCTTACTTTTTGTGCCGTGCTTGTGTATGAGCACTTGCATTTTACATCATGTACTGTGTATTGTGTTTTGCATCGCAACTGCTTAGAGAGCTACAGTGTGCAACAGTGTATCAAGAGTATAGAGTTGAGTGGAATGTATTTGGGGGTATAACTGAGTAGGACATGGTAGGGGAAATAGGGGATGTATCGGGAGTCAGGAATGTACTTATGAACGAATCGATTAATTCAGTTACATGTGTCAGGAAGAATGTGATACCTTGTCATTCCGATGAAGTGCATCTATGCACGAACGCCTTAGAAGTGTCATCCTGCAAACACAACTCCAAGAAGACAAGAAAAACCACCAATGAAACAGTCAGCTAAACACTTTAAGAAGGAGATGGAGTCACCATGTGCAATTTTCAACACAGACAGAATTATGAACAACATCAGCTTCATTAGTATCCATGAGACAAATCATGCAGCAAGTCTTTGTGGAACATGAACAACCAACTACAACAATAGATCTTTTTAAGTTTTTCTTGGTTGTTGATGATGTCACCAGTTTATAGTCATAGCGGATTGTTGTGGATTAGTTTCACGTCATAACCCCTTGGATGGTGTCAATTTAGCATCATAGCGGATGGTGCATTGCTAGTTTATAGTCATAGCAGACTGTGAAGAGGCAAACTAGTTTATAGTCTTAGTGGACTTTGGATGCTAGTTTCATGTCATGGCGGACTGATGTAGTAGTTTAGTGTCATATCGGACAAAGCTCTTTGGTATCAATTTTAAGTCATGATGCTAGGAATATTCTATGGTATCAGTTTTAAGTCATGATGCCAGGACTACTCTGTGGTATCAGTTTTAAGTCATGATGCCAGGACTATTTTGTGGCATTAGTTTTAAGTCATGATGCTAGGACTATTTTGTGGTATCAGTTTAAAGTCATGATGCTAGGACTACTCTGTGGTATCAGTTTTAAGTTATGATGCTAGGACTACTCTGTGGTATCAGTTTTAAGTCATGATGCCAGGACTATTTTGTGGTATCAGTTTTAAGTCATGATGCGAGGACTACTCTGTGGTATCAGTTTTAAGTCATGATGCCAGGACTATTCTGTGGTATCAGGTTTAAGTCATGATGCCAGGACTATGACATACCTTAAGTTTGTTAGACATAGTACCTTTTCAAGTACAAGTGGTTTGTAGGATTGGCAAACTCATTTCCGTCCATGTCAGCAAGTTTGAATGCTCCATTGTTGTATGCCTTGGTGACTAAGTAAGGCTTTTCCCAATTGGCTGAGAATTTATCTGGATGTTCTCGGGCGACCTTAAGGACTAGATCTCCTTCTTTGATAGGGCGTTTATGGAGATTGTGCTTGTGCCTTTGCCTCTGTTGTTTTTGGTACCATTCAATTTGATCAAGCGTTTGTACACGTTTCTCCTCTATTGAATCGAGGTCGGCAATGCGTAATTCATTGTTTTGACTTTCATCGAGGAGGCTGGAGATAGCTATCCACAATGAGGGAACTTGCAATTCTAAAGGCAAAACAAATTCAGATCCATACACTAGACTATATGGAGTTTTACCTGTGGATGTTCGATGTGTCATTCTGTAAGCCCACAATCTGTAGACTAATTGTTCATGCCATCGTTTCTTACTCTGATTCAGCATCTTTTTGAGCACCATGATGAAATTTTTATTTGTGGCCTCTGATTGACCATTTATCTATGGGTAGTAAGGTGATGAAAATGTGTGTTTAATGCCCAGACTTTCACAGAAGCTTTTCATATTTGTACTGCTGAATTGTGGCCCATTTTCGGTAACGATGGTCATTGGAATACCAAAGCGAGTCACAATATTTTCCATTATGAAAGTGCAAATGTGTTTTGAGGTGGTCTTCTTAAGGCGAATAGCTTCTACCCATTTTGTGAAATATTCAGTTGCAGTGATGATAAAGCAATGTCCTACAGAGGACGATGGTGTTATTGGTCCAATTAAGTCTAATCCCTATTTTTGGAATGACCATGTGATTTGTGTTGTATGCAGTTTGTTAGGTGGCACATGTATCATATTACCATGCTTTTGGCAGATGTCACATGTTCTAACCTTGGAGATGCAATCGTATTCCATGTGTGGCCAGTAATAGCCTAAATGCCTAATCTTCGTTGCCATTACTTTAGGTGCTATGTGCCTTCCACAATGTCCTTTGTGGATTTGTTCTACAATCATTTGACCATCAATGCTACTGACACACATTAACAAAATGCCTTCATAGGATTTACAACATAAGGTGTCTCTTATTAATGCATATTGGCAGGAACGTTTTCATACGACATCTTTTTGAGCATTTGTCAAGTGTTGTGGAGGTTCGCCTCTTAGAAGATACTCTTTTATGTCATCATACCATTCTATTGCATGTGTTGTACTAATAGATGCTACAGGTATTTCATTTAGAGTGTTAATTACAGGTTCGGCACAACTGGTTATAGAACTAGGTAATGCATGGAACATTTCAGGTGTTATGTTTAAGGCTAGTGTACCAAGTGCATCAGCAACGGTGTTTTCGCTTCTAGGGACATGTTGTATATCCACTTCTACTAGTTGCCTCTACTTTGATGGAGCTTTAACCTCCTCAATAATCATTAGGTATGGTGTCTATACTGTTAACATTTTCATTTGGGAATTCGGGGTTTATTGTTGCTTGATCATGCGTCGGCGAGATGGTTAGTTGCGTGGCTATTGCTTAACCTTTTGTGGAAGATTGAGTGGCATAGTGTAAATCAAACTCTGTGATCATCGCTTTCCATCTAGCTAACCTACTTGACTCATAGATGTTATTAGTGATGGCACGGAGAACATTATCCTTGCAAATGATGTAAACCTGATTATGGAAGAGATAATGCTGTCATTTCTTCAAGGAGAAGATGAGTGCGAGGCATGATCTTTCTACTTTGTTGTATCATTGTTCATAGGCTATTAAAGCATGACTTAGATAATATACAGGGATCTCAGCTCTATCTTGATGTTTTTGACAAAGCATGGATGCGATGGATGAACCGAAAGTTGCAAGATAGATGTAGAAGGGTTTGTCACTTTATGGAGGATAAACAGTTGGCAGCTGGGCCAACTATTATTTTATGTTCTTGAACGCTTCTTGGCATTGTTGAGTCCATTGGAAATGTCCATTCTTTGGTAATAGATGTTGCATAGGACTCAACTTATCTGTCATCCTTTTGATGAAGCGTCTAATGAATTAGAGTTTACCTTAGAGGCCCCGTAGTTCGGTAAGGTTTCTTGGTGGTTGCATATTGGTTATTGCTTTAACCTTATCGAGGTCTACCTATATCCCTATTTCGGAAATTAGGAAACCAAGCATTTTGCCCGTTTTAACACTGAAGATACACTTTTTTAGGTTGATTCTAAGGTCATATTTGAGACAACGTTTAAGTACTAAGTCTAGATCTTTTGCATGTTGTTCAGTTATTTTAGACTTGACCGCTATATCATCAACATAATCATTGAGCAAATTGAGTATGTAATCACTAAATATGTATGTCATTGCTCGCTGATATGTAGCACTTGCATTTTTAAGGCCAAATTGCATCATCGTGTAACAGAATGTCCCCCAAGGTGTTATAAAAGTTGTCCTAAGTTGATGCTCTGGATTAATTCTTATTTGATTGTAGCTCGAAAATCCATCCATGAAGGACAATAGTGCATGCCCAGCAGTCATGTCAATAAGTTGATCAATACTAGGTAACGGGAAATCATCTTTTATAGTGGCTATATTGAGATCACGGAAGACAATGCATATGCGTATACTACCATTCTTCTTGGGGACTACAACAATGTTTGATACCCAATCAGAATAGTCAATGGCTTAGATGAAATTGGCTTGGTAGAGCTTTGTGATTTCAGCGCGGACTGCTAATGCCAGTTTAGGTCTAACCTTTCATGCTTTTTGCTTTACTGGTTTAATTTTTTCATCAAGAATAATGTTGTGTTGGATGATCTGGGGGTCTAGTCTCGACATGTATGTATATGACCATGCAAACATTTTTATGTTGTCTTTTAAAACCTGAGTGATGTCACCTATGAGTTGCGAATCTAGTAAGGCACTTAATTTCAAGGTTCTGGCTTTATCATTGACTGTGGTAATGGGGATTTCAACCAGAGGATCTTCAGTGATATTGTTAGCTTCTAAATCTAGAGTTTTAGCTACATTTTTAGGCCAGTCTGACATTTCTTGAGTGGAGGTTATCAAATCAGTATAGATGGATGGATTTAGATCCAAAGATTTTGGGTAGATCGCTCTTTCTACATCTCCATATGGTCCGTTGAGAGATAATATTGAGAGGATGTTGTTGGTGGCCATGGTGCTCACTCCTGCCAATTAAAACAGGAGCAAAATAAGAGACACTCCCTTTGGTAGGAGAGTTACAAAGTGCAAACGAACAAAGGATAATTAAGCTGTGTACCAACAAATTTAGGAGATGTGGTGGAAGTTATGACAGTTTAAGGCCATATCGGGCCATATGGCAGTCTAAGGCCATATCGGGCCACATGTTGACCTGCCATTTGAACTGAGTGTATGCACTATTTTTAAATTTTAATTTTTTTGACTTTTAAACTCTATATTTAAATTTTAAATTTTCGAGTGGACAATAAGGTTGTGGAAATTTTAAAATTTTATGAAATTTTCAAATTTTTATTTATTTTTGTTGATTTTCAGCACTTTCCTGCTTTGTTCATAAGAAATTTTTGGCCCAATTTTGGGGGATTGGAATGACCAAGAAATTTGGACAAGCATAAGGCAAAAGATAGCTTTGGACAATAACATGTAGTTAAAATGAGAAGATGAATTAAAATAAAAATGGCTAAAAATCAAATAAATAAAATTAAATTATTAGGGAGGGATAAAAAAGAGAATTTTGAAAAAGAAAGCCTCATTTTGGTCATTGTGAGTTGTTGGCAATTGGGAGAACAGCGTAAGTTCCAGAGTGCAACGTGAGCCAAGGCATTAGCGTTAGCGTCAGCATGACCATGAAAGAAAAGGTCAAGGAGAAGGCAACTGGGGGCAAGGGGAGGAAGTAGGCAGCCCTAGCGTTCATGAAGAAGAGTGAAGAGGTCCTCCAACATCTTCCCCAAATTAGGGTTCCATTGTGAAAGAAGGCCCTGCACAGGTAAATTCTTTGCCCCTAATTTTTCTGTATTTCTGCAAGTAGCGTTATCTAGGGTGAGAGGTTAGGATTTTTGGCCTTGCAATTTGGGGCGTGAATGCATAGGTTTTTAATTCTTGTTGTTTTGGCTGCAAAATTTATGGCTTTCTCGGCATCATTGTTGCAGGGTTTTAGGTGAAACGTGACTTAAAAAACTTGCCCTTGGGGCTAGGGTAGCAGCTTGAAGAAGAGGATCCTGGGGATCAACCCCATTCATGAGCTTTGCATTAGTCAGGCTTAAACCATTTGATGTTTTTTTTGGATGTTTGATGGAATGTATGAAGACTGATGTAATGGCCTAAATTTAATTGTGGTATAAAATGGTTGCAATCCTTTGTTACTTTGATGTTCTATGTAAATATTTTTGTTATTTTTCATGTTTTTTATTGTTTTTCCTTGTTTTCTCAAATATATGTGTGCAACTAAATTGTAACATAAATTTCTAAAATGTAAAGCAAAATGTAAGGTAAATGTTTGAAAAAGAAGGCAACAACCGTGCATGAATGTAAATTGTAACTTGTAACTTGTAAGCGGAAATTCAATGTAAAATGACAGGAGTTCGTGAATTCTGTAACTTGTTGGCTCTAGTTTAAAGCCATTTCGGGCTAAGCACATCAGTTTAAAGTCTTGATGGACTGCTACATCTATTGTTAAAGAAAGGATTACTAGTTTTATGCCATGGTGGGCCAAAGATAGTAACATTTTCAAAAAGTTTTGAAACGAAATCGGTCATTTTTGACCGTGGCTAGTTTAATGTCATTGCAGATGTTTCATAGTTTAATGTCATTTTGGATATTTCATAGTTTAACATCATTTTGGACATTTTGTAGTTTAACGTCATTTCGGACATTTTGTAGTTTAACGTCATTTNGTCATTTTGGACATTTTGTAGTTTAACGTCATTTCGAACATTTCGTAGTTTATTGTCATTTCGGACATTTCGTAGTTTTAATTCTATTTATTGAGTTGCTTTTTGATCCTTTGTAGTTTAACATGTGGGGTTGGGCATGTGGGTAGGATTTTATATTCACCTTCCCCTTCATTGGTGATATCAAAGGGTAATTTAGACCAAGAGACATCAGTAGGGATGGCGCCTATGTTTGGATTGTCTAGTGTTTTTTCGATTTTGGTAGGATTGGAAGTCAACGTTGGAGTTATGTTTTGAAGTATGCTCATGGTGTCTTACTTAGACTTAGTGAATTCAATTTCTGATTCTTGATTCACTCTAGGGTTTGAGGAAGTAGGTGGCACTATTGCATCTCCATATATGATGATCTCACCATCCTCATAAGGCAGGTGGATCTCTTGATGGATTGGGGAAGACACGGCTTTAAGTTGAGTGAGCCAGGGATGTCCTAGGATCAGATTAAATCTTGGCATTTCATCAACTACTATGAATTCAGTTGATGTGGGGAATTGATCCCTGAATATGAAATCTAAGGCAACCATACCTCTTACTCCAACACAGGAACCACTTAAGGATTTTAGGAAAGAGGTTGTCGTGGGCTATACTTGTTCGGTAAGTCCTAGTTTTTCAATGATGGAAAAAGGTATTACATTGATTGCTGCATCGTCTTCGACATGCATCCTACATATCTTGAAATGATCAACTTGTATCATTATGAACATAGAGTTTGTTGTGACTTCCCGTATTTTCTCATCTAGCTTAATGTCCTTAGTGCGAAACTCTAGGGATGTAGTTTTTGATTCCTGAGCTTGTGCAGACAATACTACATGAATGGATGGTTCATCTGCAGGAAGGTCCTCACTAACAGGGACTAAAGTAACATACATACGAGAGCTTCCCGATGTACTGGTGAAGTCATTACTAGATCATATAGGCTTAAAGAAATATTTTTTTTGTTTCAAATATTTTGTGACTTGTGTCAACACATTTGCTAGGTCTTTACCATTTGGGGTACCCTTGTCTGTAGAGATTTGGTCCATTTGACCCAGCATTGGTATTTCCTGTGGAGGGGTTTTTACTGATGATGTTGGGTTTGGAACATGACTCGTGACATTATCCTCATTTTGATGACTCATACTAGGTTCATTAGTGGGCGGACCCGTAGGAACAACATTTAGCGGTGTTGGTTTTGGTGGTCCTAGTTTGTATTGATGGTTTTCCCTTTCTAAACATTCTCTTGTTAGTCTATCGGCAAGATGTTCTTTCAAATGTGGTGGGGGAAAGGAGGTGGGTTGTGTATCAGGGCATTTTGGTACTTGGATTACAAAGGGAATGGATTGGTTTTTAGATGGTGTGGTTGTGGCTGGAATAGAAGGAGGTACACTAATGATGAATGGTTTTGATGGTGTGGGGGATGTGCGCATGGTGAAAGGGGTTTGAGGATATGTTGGGGTAGGTGTGTTTTTTGAATGCCTGCAAATCACAAAAGGTTTTTGAGGAACATCTTGTCTGTCTTCCACATGGATAGTATTAATCACATATGGTGCATCATTGGTATTAGTATGGAGAGGATCCTTGTAGACCCCCATGGATTGGTTTTGGGGTTTTACCGGGTTTGTCTTGTCAAACACCACTTCACCCCTATCAATCATGTGTTGTATGTCTTGTTTCAACGTGAAGCAGTAATCAGTCCCATGACCACATCGTTGGTGATATTCACAAAACCTATCCAACCTAAAGTCTTTTGGAATGGGAGGTTCGTTGGCTGTTGCTAAGGCTAGATTTTTGGCCAATTCGCAAAAGCGATCATGTCTTTGCGAGGCCACAGGAGACATTTATTTGTGTTGAATTAGCCCAGCCTTTAGAAGTTGATCAAGTAGTTGTGAAGGCTTCATGTGCAATGGTGTGTATTGAGCAGGGTCTTTCCTTTCAAAGGTACGTGCATGACCTATGTTGTTGTTTCTATTTGAAGAATTTTCAGGTGTAGGAGTGGGTGTGGTTCTTTCATAGTTGTTTGGGATAGCGGGTTGTTTTCCTGTTTGTCCTAGGTGACTAGGTCGGGCTGTTCCAGCCACTGCTGCTACCATTGTTTTGGATTTATCTTTCCTTGTGTGTTGGCTCCTAAAGGTTGAGTAGGCTGGGTCATTACTTGTTTGTGCAGCCTCTTCTATGTCTTTAATTTGGACAAATTCTTGACTTAAAGTATGGGGTTTTAGATAATAAAGCTTTGATTTAATGAAGTCATTTGTGGTCACCTTAAGGATGGTAAGCAGATATGTTTTAGGAATAGGTTCATGAAGTTCATTCAGGGTAATGCTCCATCTTTGGATAAACTTCTGTGTTGGCTCTAAAGGCGCTTTTTTAATTTGGATCAAGCTATCTAACTTGGCTTCAGGTTTTAGATTGTATTTGAAATGGGTGAAAAATTGGTGCAACAAATCCTCCAGAGAAGATATAGAGCTACGGAAGGCTCTTCCTGCTAAGGACATAGCAAATACACGCAGAATTACATAGGGCCATTCCTGAAGCAAAAGATTTTCGGTTCGGAATATCACTAGGTGGGCATTTGGGTCTCCCTCTTCATTGTACTTGGTCAACTAAGGTAACGAGACTCCTTTTGGCAAGGTTAAGGGTGGAACTGAGGGGTCAATCAGGTCATCTTGATAGAAATCTAGTACTTTGACTTCCTCATTGTTCAAAGTTTTAAGGTGTTTTAATTCCTCTGCCAAGGAGTGCATCATTTTTTATGTGTCTGCCCATTCTTGGGCGGTAGGCAGACTAGTGGTTTGGGTTGATGGTAATTGATAATGACTCGATTGTGGCATCATTTTTGGAAAAAGAGGTTGTTGAACTATTGTTTGTTGTGGCGAGACAACATTCGGGGCTGAGATTATGGGATGTGGGACACTATAATGAGTAGACGAGTTTTGCTGAATAGCTGGTGGGATCCATTGCCCAGTCACAGGCTATGAAGTGATCATTGGTGTTTGTTGGATTTGCACTTGAGGTACATAATGGATGGACGCTAGCAGGTATGACCAATGACATTCCAATCACTTGAGGTTGAGAAGTCATTCCTGCATTAGTCTGTTGGGATTGTGTTTGCAATGGTATGACGGAAGTAGATGCATTAGTTTGAATGTTGGACTTGGAGAAGATGGGGATGGGAATGGCTACTTCCCGTAAGGAAGCTGGTGGTGGAAATATTGTTTCTTCCAGGAATGGTTGAAACGGTGGGTTTGTATGGGCATGGGGGCTAACGATATGGTATGATACTCCATGTTTAGATTGGGCTGCAAAGTCATCTTCTTCATCTTGAGGCTCTATGGGAGGTAGTTGTAAGGCTTGACTTCTAGCCATGAGAAGCTGGGATATGAGTCTATGATGGTGTTTAGAGAGCGGGATTATGTCAAATGCTGAAGGGATGAACTCATGACCTCCCTTGTGGATAAGTTCATAGTCTCATTTTTCTTCCCTTTTCGTACGGTCAATAGGTAGGTTGGCTTGGATTTTGACACATATGAAGTTGTATTGTTCGGGTGTAAAAGTGGCATAGGTAGGGTCTTTGCCCTGTATCCTAAGAGACTGGCATGTAGGGCCTTGAGGATTTACTTGTTCAATGACAGTTATGGGTTCTGTAGCAATCACAGGGTTCGAAGTTTCAGCGATTGGTAGTGTTACTGGGATGATTTGGAAGGATTCCATGACAAACGTGAGCAGACTAGGCTGGATGAATGAGGTTGGATTGTAAGCAGTTGTAGTATGATCGGCGTGACACAAACACAGCATGACCAAACCAATCAAACCACAGTGTGACCAACAGGAACAAGCTCAGCTTGACCAATAGGGATAGGAGACTCATAGGATAAGATAAAATTTTTTTGATAGGTAGCATGATGGACGTTTTAACAAACAACAAGCAAGTTGGCCCTCCTTCTAGCGCCAAAAACTGTACTGACCTAAATTGTTAGTGTGAGGCTGGAAGGGAAATAGACACTGAAAGATCGTCGGGTAGCCATAGCTGACCCTGCCTTCGCTCAAGGGCAAGATGGAAAAGTAAATGAAGGTAGAGTGCCTTGGATGGTTTGCACACAAATCAACCAAGGACTTCCCCGAGCATAAGCTACGGCTAGCGCTAGGGTTATCATAAACGATGTCTTAAAATGTGTAAATGCATGTAAAATGTAAACATGAGCCATAAGACATAAGACATAAATGTAAATGTAAGGCATAAAAAAAATGTAAACTATAAACTTAACGTAAACTAAATGCAAGAAAAAATGTAAACAAAGCGTAAAACAAAAAACAGAAATAATGTTTGGTTGGCAAAATGGAAATAATGTATTGCTTAGAAAAGATGTGCACTGGTCAAAGCGTAGCTGCATGTAGATGGCAAGTCAAATGCCTAGCCCCGGGGTGAAGTAACATGATGATGCAATGATGTGATGTGATGAATGCGAGAAATGCTTGGATGCCAATAGTCAGGTATGCCGAGCGCCCAAGGATTGCAAGTTTTGTATTCTCTCAGAATTGCCAATGTCTCCAATTGCCAACCCCCTATTTATGTGAATGGATGGGGCATTTATAGGGTTTGTCTGGGCTTGGGCACGAAATCCATGGATGGAATCGATGGTCAAGATTTGAGAGGAGAATGGATCGTGTGAAATGTGTCCGGTAGACAACTGTGTACGAGTTGGACGTGTGTCGGCAAGAGTTGGATGTGTGTCGGCAAGCTACGTTCTTGATCAGGTGCATTGCATTTCACAACTCATGGGTTACTCAAGCCCATGAAAGAATATTTAATTTAGACCATGAGGGCCTGACTATCCCAAGAATGAAGATTTACAATGAAATGTATAAGGGAAATTTGACCCTTCTTGCTTGAAACTTCTTTGTCCCTGAGTTTTCTAGAATTTTTTGGGAGTTGTTGATGTTGAGAATTTTCTGTCATTTTCTGGGAGTTGCTAATGCTAAGACTTTTCTGGAAGTTGGTGATGTTAGACTCACGTTGCCAGCGTGACCTGGGCGTCAGTGACAAAAATGAGCATTTTTGGAGCTAAAATCTGAAGTTCTGGAGGCTGAAACTTGGAGAAATCATTAATGGACCTTGAGGGTGACTTGTCTCTTCAAAATCAAACCATTTTGGCACTGTTTTGAGCCTGTTTTGAGGCTCTGAAAGTTGGTCACGTTGGACTCATGTTGCAACCTGACACTTTTAGATTTGGACTGTTTTGACTTGATTTTGAAGCTGTTGGAGTTGCTCATGTTGAGGGCGAGCTAGCTTGATAGCATGAGCAAGCTAGCTTGGGCAAGCTGGGGGTGACCTCCCTACCTTAGTCAAATTTTTCCTTTTGAATGCTTGAAAGGGTTTGAGTCATTTTCAATTTAAAGTGCTAGGACAAAATTAGTGATGTTTCAAAATTAATGGATGCAATGCCATCCTTTTTTTAAAATCTAGATTTTCTTTAAAAAAATATAAACAATTAAATAAGATGAGGGATAGCCATATTATGTTGATCTTTCTTTAAGTCCCTTTTACTAAAATATCATGAATTAAGATATGCTTGCATTTTAAATATTATAAGGGATATAATTTAAAAATATTCAAAAACTAACCTATATTTAAGCTATCAAGAAAGGAAATAATGACTCACAATGACTTACCTTGCTTATTGATGTGAAAAATACTAATGAAGTTTGAGAGGAGGCCCTCTATCATGGAGTATCTTCTTACCATTTGATTTTCTTTCATTAGTTCCTTTTTTGATGTCTTCAATATTGTATGGAAATCCTTCTTATTTATGTTCTTTAAGATAGGAGAATCTATGTTCATTGATAATATCATTTATTCTTTTAAAGAATTCTCCAACTTTCAACCCATTCTCTTTCCAAGTTGTTGCATCTTGAAAAATACACTCACTAGATTCCTTTTAACAAGACCAAGTATCAACATTATTTTGTTCATGATCACACTTCTTAAAATAGTATGAAGTGTTTCTTTCATGAAAACAATAATCAAACCTAATTAAGCTTGAACTAGTACATGTATCCTTTTATGGGGTTTCTTCCAAGCTTTCACTTTTGAGTTGATTTTCTTTGATTTCATTGATCCCTTCTTCTTGAGTATCCCTGCATTTCTCTTTATCTAATGGGGTTAGTAGTTGAATCTCAACCTTTATGTCTAAGATTTCCCTTCTTAACTTGGAAGACAAGGTATAGATTTCAAAAAATTTTCTATGCATTTTTTTCTTTACTCTTTTGAGTAAATAATGTAGGATAAGAATTTCTTCACATAATTCACTATACCTTTCATCATACTTACCTCTCAGTTCATCAAAAATTTGTGATGAATTTTCATTTGGAAGGGCCATACATATAAGCTATGAATATTTTGTAGAGTCATCCACTTCCTCTTCACTTTTATCTCCATCATCCCAGCTTGTGTAGAAGTTGGTATTTTTCTCATCCATGTCAGTTTCATCTTTTCATTGTAACCTACCATTGCTAGGATATTCAGAGGCCACATGGCCTCTTCCACCACATACCCAAAATTCTATTGAAAAAATATCAAAATTTAAATTGAAAAATTTTTACCTTTATCTTTAGCTTTGGAGTTGGATTCGTTTGATCTTGGTTGATTGAGGCTTCTTCCTTTTCTTGTTAGAAGCCTTTGAACTCTTCTTGATAGAAGAGCTATTTCTTCTTCATTGTTCAATTCTTGTTCAGCTGGTTCTTTCTCTTTGGATGATGATTTCAAAGTGATAGGCTTTTCTTTTATTGCTCCTTCATTTATGATATTTATTTCATAAGCAATAAGAGCACTTTGTAGCTCTTCAAATTTTAAGATAAAAAAATCTCTAATTTCTTCCATAGCTATAACCTTATGTCTAGATTTAGGTTGTAGTATTCTAATCATTTTAATGATTATATCACTTTTGGGCAAGTCCTTTCCTATATCCCTAATTACTACAACTAGATCATTTACCCTAGAAAAATAATTTTTAATCTTTTCACCTTTCCTCAATTTAAGTTTATTGTATTTACTTTGCAAAACCAAAATTTTTAATTATTTGACTATGGATTTTCACTCATAGGTAGCTTCTAAGGTTTTCCAAATTTCTTTAGTAGTTCTACATCTAGCTTCTCTATTAAATTCAAACTTATTTAGTGCATAGTATAAACAATTATTTTCTTTGGAATCATACATGAACTTATCTCTTTCTTCTAGTGTTCACTTGCTCCATTGCTTGAGGGCCTTTGATGCGATGTCAACTACTGGTGTGTATCCTTTAAGAATTAACTCCCATACCTCAAATTCCATTTACTTGAAGAAGCCTTACATTCTTGCCTTTGAGTAAGAAAAATCAAAGCCATTGAACATTGATGGCTTTGTGTAGGATGTCCTCTCCATAGTTCACTCTTGAAAGTTAAAGCATGAACATAAGAGTACTAGGCTTTGATACCAGTTATGAGTCAAGAACTTAGAAGGGGGATTGAATAAGTTCCCCAAATTAAACATGCATTATCCATAAAAACACAGCAAATTTTACATGGTTTCCCAACTTGGGTAGTCCACACGCAAAGGGTATATTCCTTACACACCTTTGGACTTTGTTTCTTCTAAAAGTGGTTTAAAGGATACCACACCCTATATAAGCTTTGAGCTCCACACTAGAGTGTTTTGTTGCTAAGAAACCACTTAATCCTATAAGGTCCCAGCAAGCTTAGAATGTGGTTTTAAGGATCCCACAACCTTTACAAAATTGATATCCACTCGAGAGTTTTTTGACATTGCAAAACCACTTAATCCAAGAAGATCCCAACAAGCTCAATGTGGATGCCTTCTTACAAGAAGCACATCAACCCCCTAGGGCTACAAGAAAAAGAGAAATACACAAGGAAAGAATGTAATCAAATTTATAAGCCCTTGCACTTTGAAGCTCAATATAACTTATAATCAAGCAAATGATGTTACAATGAAGAATAAGAATATAATAGCATGGAATAGACAATGATTAATCTTTCTTGAACATTGCTTGCACAATTCCCAAGATTTTGTTATTTTCTTATAACCTTGAAGTTTTCTAAAACTCCTCAAAATTCATGTAATGGCTACCAAATGGCTAGTGTAAACATCTAGTTTGAAGTTGTGATATCTACCTAAGGTTGGCCTCAATTTAGGAGAGACATCTCACTAAAAAATGGAATGTCTTTTATGGGACATCTACTGGGAGATGTCTACTCTTGGATGTAGACATCTACTATTTTTAGGAGATGTCTCCTCAACTTTTGAGCTATGTCTTCTTAGGCTTTCTCCCATCAATTTTCCTTCTTGCTAGTCTTTGAATCATCTTCATTTTATTTTTAGCCTTCATTTTGGTCCATGCACATCCATGTTCTCATCTTGCCCATGTGGTCTTCATTTTAATATGTTATTGTAGATTTCATTTCCTTGAGTTCTCAGATCTCATTGTGGAGTTCTTGTCCATATCCTACAAATACATTATCCACAAAAAAAAATCTATGTTCTCCATTTTCCTTAAAGCTTTGACATACCAAAAGATCAACAAAATTAATGTAGCATTAGATCTTTAATAGAATGATGTCTTAACAAGAATGTTGAATTTTTGTTTCATGTCGAAATTCAAGTTTTTTCACATTTCATTCCTTTTTTTTCATAGTTATGTAAAAAGTATTAGTTAATCTTCATTAGATCAATCTTCTACATTAAATGATGTGTAGATTTATGTCAAATTTAGAGAAAAATGGATTATATTTCAACTAGATCATACATTAAAAAATTGATTTTTCCACTAGTTTTTATGCATCAACTCTAGCAATACAAATTGATAAGAGATTTTCTATATCATCTTTCATCACTCCAATGATGGTAGACAATATGTTCAAAACTCATCATGATGAAAACGATATTAATTTTGGTAGCACTAATGATTTGCATTGATATTAGTAAAATTTTCTCAAGAGATCTTAATTTTATGAGTGCTTCAATGGCCACTAGTAACAAAGTGTTAAAGGATCTCAATCTCAATTGATCTAGGTAGTTCGTAGTAATATCATTAAATTTTAAATGCATTTGAAGATTTTGTAAATACTCTAGTTAGTACCATACTAGTTGATAAATAATCTAAAGGAATATTAGTTTGTATCTCTTACCATGAACTTAAACTATTTTATCTTTATTTGTGGTTGTATTAATGTTCTTCAATAAGTCCACACTAGATTCCTTAAATCCATCCCTAAGATTATAGTTATAGAACTTCTCTGTAGTAGGTGCTATTATAGAACAGTCCATAGTTGAGTTATTTGACTCAATAATGACTATAGCTAAAAACATAAAATTTATTATCAACCTAACCTTATGGGATCTAGCTATAGTTTTGGTTGAATTACCTAACATGATTAAGTTAGCATGTATGTTATGTATGATTAAATCATAAAGAAAGATTAATAAATATAGATAGCATATATTTGTATATACACATAACAAAAGGACTTTATCATATTATTGAACTAAAAATTCATTATCTTCATTACAAATTAATTTTAACTACTAGGTATCACCACATCATTCATACTTATAAGTACCACATCCACTACCTTCTCAATATAAGATGTAGTTGTGGATGCCTACCTAGCTCCTACCTTAGAGAATATGATAATCTCTAGTTAATAGAGAGTAAAATTTAGTGAATAAAAATACTTATAGGACTTACCATCCATGGATAGTGTAGAAATATTTATGACAACATTCATCTTCTTGTAATGATCCCTCCCACTTGTGTAAGGAATGCAAGTATTCATTAGTGATATTAGCTAAGGCTAATAGAATATGTAAATCTCTTTGAGAATAAAATAAAATTTACAAATAGAAAATAGCTTACACTTATTTATTGTGATTAATATTGTAAATTTATGTTCATCCATATCAGAGATTCTATTGACATGCACACTATCCATAATCAGAGAGGATCCTTTTGCATTTGAAGTACAATCCAACTTTTCATTTATAGATGAGTCTTTCATGCCAGTAACTTTATTTGAAACAAGATGACACTCTTATAAAATATTTTTAAATACACCTTACTACACAACATGATGTGATAAATAAGTGAAAGCATCTACATATGAATATATTGTAAGTTAGATAAAAAGTTCTGATAAGCCATAATGTCATACCTTTTAGTTCAAGCTATTATGATATTCCTATACCATCTTTTGTATTACTAGCATTCCTTGCATTGTATTTCACATATGATTGGGAGGGGTTTAATGCATTATCCTTCAATGCATTTGTATGAGTTATGATGTTAGGAACTTATTCCACATTATAGGATGTAAGTAATAGTGGAAGCTCCACCAATATTTTTATCTTAGTAACATCATGCAACAAATTCCTCAATGCTTTGTCACTACCTAGCTTCTGCTTCAAGGATTGTGTCTTAACATGTTGAAATATTTTCTTAGTTCATTTTCATTTTATATGGAGTGGCCATGATAGTAATGCCTCATCTTATCAATGAAATGGACATATTAAGGATTAACTATATTTGTGATAGGATGTGGCCATTTCTTAAATCACCTAGAGTACATGTAAAGCTTATCTAGTTCATCAAGCATACCAACATCTGGCATATTCAATAGCTTCAACACATATTTAATATGACTTATTTGTGATTGCAAGTCAAGTAGAATTTTGCTAATAATAGTTAGATTCTTACAAATAGTTAATATGGGTCTTGCTCATTTTGGACTAATTGAATATATCATACAAATCATAGTGTGATCTAGTTATAAGCTTCAAAAAGGATATTAAGTGTATTTCCAAGAATACTTGTGTATATTTTTGTGTTCAAGGAATATAAAAAGATTATAATGCATATAATATAATTAAAACCCATGTTGCCATAGTGAGAGATAAAGAAAATATTTTTAATTTTATGTTTTATAATTTTTATGAATATAAGAAACAAAATAATAATAAACATACATGCATTTCAATCCCTCTTAGGGACAAGTATAATACTTGTGTTGTAATCCCTCCTAGGAATAGTTGCAATACCACACATGAAATGTAATAAAAATGGCTCTTAATCACAACCTAAGTGGTCTAACATTATGTCATATATTTATGCCATTCTTGGGTAAGGGTGAATCATCAAAACATAAGAAAATGAGAAATAAATAAATATTTTTAGTGTTTTTGGTATTATATGCTTTTTATTATTTTAATGTTTAAGGTATCAATGGTAGAATAAAAAAAGATCATGAGCTTTATTCATCATGGAAATACTTGAATCTACATTGACAAAATGATTTTGGACTATGTCAGTAAGGTAGCACTATGATAGAGTCTAGTTGCACTTGTGAAAGTGACCACTCAAAAGACACAAAGATAAGAAAGAAAATCAACTTACCCAAGGGAGGAAGAGCTCATCACATAAAACTAGATGCCAAAAGCAAAGTTGAAATTCTAAAAATGAAATTGTTTTGTGTGAGAGCTCATCTTGGGTATTTATAGTTTTCACAACATAATGGTAGAGTTCACTAGTGTCCAAGTATCAACAAAGGTTCTCTAGTGCAACCTAGACATCCTGGAAACATACCAAAGATGACACTTGAGCAAAGGAGTCAAATTGGTCCTATAACTAAGATGCATCAGTGCACCTTTTATGTCAATGTAGGGGAAGCATTGATGCATGGTAGTCAATGTATCCCTACCATGTACACTTTGCTTTTCCAATTTTAGAAAAGATCCAAAATGTTAGGGAATATGTTAGAAGATTCCTAATGTTCTTGAACAAATCTAAAATATTCTTAGAAAGCCTAAAACATGTACCAATTATACAATAGAGAAATGGAAGGCTAGGATGAAAATCTAAGAGGTAGAAACCTCAATCATGTGTGAAAAAATTACAAACATAGGATGTGAAATGCTTCCCTAGTTCAAGGCTTAAAATTAACTTAAAAAATACCACTAGATGACTCATCATTCCCCCATGATTGAATAAAGCTAGTCCCATAGCTATAATACCCAAGATACAAATTTATGAATAGACACATTTGTTGGCGATCGTTTGGGACATGACCGCCAACGAGTGTCCTCGAACAGGATTTAGGTGCTTGCTGGTCTTCTAGCAACACCAAGGCCTAGATACCTCCAAATAGACTCAATAGTTAAGGTGAGTATGTGTGTGTGCTGTTGTGATGTGCTATTGTGAAAAATGAAATGATTGGGTTGTGTGCAAAACTATAAATGACTTATCTTAAAGAGATTCAGCAAACTTTGCCAAGTACTGTGAGTTGTTGAGAGTTCCTATTTTGTTCAATTGCCTAGTCTATGTGGTCCTTATAATACCTACTTGTAACAAATAAATTTTTGCAAAAAAATTTGAGCACAACTCTGCGAATCTACTTCTAATTTTCCCTAGAGAATGAGATAGTTCCACAAGAAAACTGGAAGTAAAGCAAGATCCAATGGAAATAGACAGAAAAGAAAAAGAAAACATATTTGTATAAAGATCTCAAATGCTTAAACAAGGTAAAGTGATACGAGTAAACACTTCACAATAAAGCTATCCCAAATTCAATAACTACAAATTGTTCAAACTTCCAAGGCTCAAATAAGCAATTTCTTCAAGACAATCCTACTATGCTACCCAAAAATTGCTGCGTAACTATCACATACCAAACTCTATTTTAGTTAGATAATGGACGTCAACAATTGCATTCAATAGAACCTTCAAAAGACTTGACAATTTCTAATTGAAATACCACAGAGATTCACTTTAAAGATAAAAGAAACCATTCTGGTCCTATCAAAATACCAAAGATTTTCTGAACCCTCTTGACTATT
>MNCI01004713.1:202701-258192 GCA_015680685.1 Gnetum montanum
CTCCTATCTTAATTTTAAGCATTCCTTCTCTATACAAAGGTATTTATCCCAAAATTGAGCAATGATTTGACTTTCATTTTAGAACCTTTGTACCTAATAGAAAAGAGATAGTACTTATCTTTCTTGTTTTCTTAGCTCATTATTTTGCACTCTTAGGATTGGTGCTTTATCATTATGGTTTTTCACTTTAAATCATCTTTCATAAACATAATTTCTTTACCAATTTAGTGTATTTCAAATAATTCATCTTGCAAGTACTTAATTTGCACCTCTAGAGTGATTGTAAAAAGTGTTGATATCAATGGTGTTATGTATTCTAGTTGTTTATGCAACCTTTGTACTTCAACCTAACTTCTAGGTATCTCCCTTGTATAAAAAATGCTTTCAACATCTATGGTTTCTAACTTGGCTTGTACCATAATGACTTCAATATCTACTATATTATTAATATTCCTCAATATTAACTCAATATTTGGATTAATCCTTTACTCTTCTTCCATCTAGTAGCTAGTCTGAGGTTGATTAGTGGGTACTTGGAGGAATTTTGCTCCATGCTAGACATTATACATGTTGTGAGTTAATTGATGTAAACAAGAAACACTTCATGAAGGAACATGGATTTGTGACTGAATAGGGGCATCATAATGGACCATGGGTTGATCATCTAGCAAGGGAGAGCAAAACTAGAAGAAATTCTCTCTTCTAGCCTCACCAACCATGATGGATCCTATCATTTCTAAGAAATTACTATCAAGATCTAGAAAACCCTCAACATAAATTGTGACAACCTACCCCTCACCAACAATAGGCATAATGGATTCAAAGTTGTCACTAGGAAGATGTTCTTTGTTCTACTTAATGCTAAAACTAGAAGGTTAGGAGATGGATTTACTAGGCCATTATACCTGTGTATGCTAAGATTCTTAAGGCATGAATGGTATCCTTGTTTGGAGCTACTGAAGTTGGTATAAAGGATGGATATGAGATACCTACATAAAAGTAATTTTATTCTACAAATTTTCTATGGCTCCAATGACCACTAGGCATTACATTAGATGTACCACCATTATGTTCTCCAATCTATCATTCTCGTAGTTGTGAGATGCCTTCTCGTATGATTGACTATGCTTGTTAGCTCACAAAATTTTTGAAATAACCCTAGAAAGGCATAGATATTCCTCTTATCTCTATCCATATCCTTAATCTTCTAAATTAAGACATTGTAGAAAAAAATGAAATGTTGATGATGCACTTCTCTCTCATCATTACCACAACTTTGCCCCTTGCATAGACATACCCGATGGTTGTTTGATGAGCAAAAAGTTATATGTGATAATTTTGTATATGGCATTATAAAACAAGGGAAGCTTGGAAATATTCACATCTACTTTATCCATGTTTAAGTCCTTAAATAAGACCTTTGACCTAAGCTAGGACTTAGTCTTGTGGGTCTATTGCCACTAATTATTTGTTTGTTCATTTTGGAATTCTATAGTGCTAGAGATTACCCATGTAGAAATACAGATACAAATCCCTTCAACAAAAGTTACGACATTGTCTATAGCAAGGTTTTAGTAGAATTCTTTTGCATCATGTTAGTACCAAGTGAAGAACTAGGTGATGTACTCATAGAAGCTAGTTTGTTGTAATGACTTCTTGAGCTCAAGAGGATCAAGCTCAAGGAATTAATGGTAGTTCATTTCTTCATGAATTGGTCAGTTCTGGACATCATATGCATTCACATCTTCTTGGATGTAATCTAGCTCATCATCTTCTTCTACTACTAGCTTCTTTAACATTTATTTAGTTACTTACTATTGCATACATGCTTGACCTAAATATTAAGAATGTGATTATTTTCCTTTGAATCTATTTTTTGGTGGAAATATTTTTAGAGTAGGTTCTGTAGGTTCTAGATTAGAAGATCTAAACTATTTTCTTTGCTCTTCCTTGGGAACTAGTGGTTTATGCATGGATCTAGAGATGCAGGCCTGCTATTATTCAACCTTATCCCTTCTTAGTCTATGGAGCTTGGATGGCAATCATCCTGAAATGGTAAGCTATGAATACTACTAAAAATGAAGTTTCCTAGGCATCATACTACCATTGCAAAAATTATGTGTAAAAATAATGATAAATACAACCCTTGGAAACACTTGAGAAATATTATAACTATGAGATCAAGTCATGTATGGATAAATACAAATAATGTAGACTATGCTCATATAACTACCAAATGCATTAAATACATACTTATATTGATGCCTCTTCCTCACAACTAAGTTATAAGACACTAAAATTGAATCATAGAAAGAACACCAAGGACAAGCAAGATAAAAAAATAATATGTGTACAAATATCACTAATTCATCCTATGATATAAAAATGTGATAGACTCTTGTTTGCAATGAAATGAAAGAAAAGAAAAGCATGGAATAAAATGGGAATGTATGAAAGTGAGTTTGGGTGGTTCCCCTATTTATACTAGTATGATAGTATAGGGGGTAGTGGGTGCACTAGTACAAGAGTGTTGAAATCCTAACATTAATGTTGAAACACCATGAAAATTTGCATGTTGTAATAAATTTCCATCATGTAGCCTTCACCCCATGAAATTGAAGGAAAAATTTCATTGTAAATGTGAAGATTGTAATCCATAGTGGGCAATCTCACATATCTCATACTGTTGGGATTGAAAAATGCCTCATAAGTGGACAAAGTCTCATTCCCCAAGTGCAAAAAGTCACCTAGTGTCTATATTTTGGCTTTGGGGGAGATGCCAAGAAAATTAATTCAATGGGTTTTATGTAGGGCATATGCTTTTCTACGTTGGAAACACCTACAGGGGATAAATCTCACCTACCCTTAGCATGGAGGAATCGGGGCTTTTCCTTCAGCATGGAAACTTCACCTCCTAGCATGGAGACTACATGCATAGCATGGAAACCTTCCCTCCTTAGCATGGAAGCTTTCCCCAACTTGAAGGCTCCACCCCCAATGTAGAAACTACATGCCCCCAATGTGGAAGCAACATGAGCAAGATTTTTACACTCCATTGACTTCAAAGTTGACCAACCACTTCAACAAGGTGGCAGAAGGCCTAATATAGAAGAACTGCCTCCAATGAGAAGGTGTGTCATCATTACTATTTATAGTAAATGAAATGGACATGGGGGTTTAGCACTTACTACACGCAGTAACCCTCCAAACTTGGGCTCCCATCTCACTTGTACATGGTAGAAATTTGTAGCAATTTGCAATCAATCTGTCGGCTAATTTGCAGCAAAAATTATGGCCCAAAACCTATAAAATCAAAACCCCAACACTCTTTTGAGTTTCTACACTTTTGCATTTTTGAGTTCATAATAATTTTGGATTCTAAGAGATTTTGAAACCTTGTAAAAATGTAGCTTCTTGAAGCCTCTCTAGCATGGAATCCCTACAACCCTGTTGCCCCCCTTGCTACCCCCATTTAGACTTGTGGATTTTGGTTTCAATGCTACATTTTTGGGATCTCCAACCCCTAGTGTGGAGAAATTTTGCAGCCAACTTCTCCACTCTTCTCACCCCCCAATAGTGAACCAAGTTGTAGATCTAAAATTGTAGAAGAGGAGGTTTGAAAGCATTAGGAGTTGCTAAGCAACTAAATTGTGGAGCAAATCACATCAGCTTCAATGGGCTCTAAATTTTTACGCTAGTTTAACCCCCTTTTCTCTCTCATGGGCATTTCTTGTACACATTTTTGGAAGTCATTATGTATTATTTTAAATAGAGTTTTAAAGTTTTGTTTTGTGCGTAATCTACATTTGGTTTCCATTTTTACAAATATATGATTTTTGCATTTTGTTTTCTCACCCACCCCCATACCTTTTTGCATTTTGTAAGTCCTTGGGTGATCTACTAAACCATCCAGGGCACCTCAAATACCATCTTTTGGAGGCCCTAGGGATTCGAGGTTCAGGCTACTCCAAATCTCTTGATTTTCCAATGATTTATTTTTCTAGTTGTAGTAGATGTAAAGGATATATCAATGCACTATCTCAAACTTGACAAAATGTAAAAATTCATTGTTTACACCTTAAAGTTACTATCCTTATCCACTAGAGCCATGCACAAGGTCAACAACTTGCCTAAATGATCACAAATCAACCTAGTAAAGCATCAATGGAGCATAAAAGTAATAACATAATAAACTTAATTGGTGACATTCATAATAATGGAAATTAAGTTGATTGATCAATTTATGCATTCCCATGAACCAAAAGCTAGGAAAGAGGGGTTAAAATGGAATAATAATTAGAGCATCAAGAATAATAAAATACATGCATAAATGAGTGAAATTGAGAGGGTTTATCATGATCAAACCTAAAGCATGAAGAGTTAATACTTACATAAGTGGAAGACCATATAAGTGCTTTAAGAAATGTAATCACCATTACCATCATTGAGAGATAAGTGTTAGCATAGTTGCTTATAATGCTAATTAAACAAGGATACATAAGTGGATCCTTCTCATAGCAAGCACTTACCTTTCTTGCCCTTATTAAACCTATTGATGAGACACCCATGGATTCTTAATAATCAATGAAACATTGGAAGCAAATGTGAGTTCCTTGGATGAATGGATCTCATCCTCTTCTTTATTTGATCAACTTCATGTCATACATAATGACAAACAAGAAAGAAATGAACAAGATGCAAAATGAATAATGGATAAGAGAGAGAAGGATGATAGTGTAACATGACTAGATCTAGAGCTAATCATTCAATTAGCTGAAGAATTATGTAAGCATGTCCTATACCCCAAAGATTCTTTGCTACATCATTTTACCACTACTCATTCAAATAATAGGGATTAAGCTCAAAGAATCTCTTCTAAGTGCAAGGTTACACCTACCATTTTTAGTGCCATATAGCTATGATTGTTCCATGGTCTAACCATTGGAAAAATTGAGCTAAGGTAACATGTCATAGAGAATTCAAAAGTTAATAGTCTCATTTGATTTTCCTTCATTCATACACATATGCATAGTAGGTTCCCAAAATTTTTCTCTATTCAAACCCTCCCATTAATTCCTTTAGTTGTGCTAACCAATTCTTCATCCCAACAGGGATAGTAATGCCATGATCAAACAAAGAGAAAAACTTTAGGTTCAAATGAAATCTAGGCTTTTGTCAAGAATGATTGTTGACCCTTAGAATAAATGATTGAGGATTTGAATGGAAGGAATAATTAACATTACTAAAGTTAACTAAGAGAAAGACTTATAAACCTTCTTGACCATGGGTAGGGATAAGCAAAAGATTATCTTGGACCATGACATTTTGGAAAGTCAAGTGATCTAGGTAATGGGTTAAACATAAGAAAGGCTTACATGGGTATTGGTTTAACCACTTATTTTTGTATTTATGTGAGCAATTATAAAATTGGCTTAGAATGGTAAGAATACCAATTTTCATGGATTGATAAGCTTGAAGTTACATTGCTCTTCCCATCACCTCTTCTTATTATTGTTGTTATTTTACTAATATGTATATATTTCTTTTTTTTTCTTTCTTTTCCTCTTTTTTTCCATCATAACTTATTTTCTTTTCATTATATTTTATTTTCATCATTTCACTTTTTATATTTTCATTTCTATTATCATAAGAGGATTTTTGATGGAGCATGGAGGTAATGAGAATAACTGGAATGCTAGATCACCACCTAGCATCTTCTAGTTGAACAAACATGAGAATTCATCCCTTACTACATGACATGCATTGGTTCATAAGATCATGAACCTCTTCTTACTAAGGTGGATAGGCAAGACAACACATGCATCTTTGTTCAATTGCATTAACTAGACCCATCTAGTGATCATAGGGGCCATTGATGATATACCATTTTCTTGCCAATGACTAAGAAATCTTCTAGGATAATCGAAGCTCACACCCTAAGATGTGGATCTACCACCTATCCATAGTTCTAGTAGCATTAGCTTTAACAACTTGTAGTGTAAGTCCTTACTTCTTGCTAAATTTGAGCCTGGTTCATTAGTGATGCATAGAAGAAAATGGGTGGATAAATTTGTTATGGAGACATTCCATCGATCATGGCTTCACTTTAGACCCATTTTACACTCTTACATTTGCAACAAATTTGTAACTCATCCATTCACCATTGGCTTATTGGGTGAGAATTCATAAATCACATTAATTGGTTTTTCCACATACATAAACAAAACCATTCTAAGAGAAAAGAAAATATCATAAATGATCATCCATTAAGCTCAAAAAATACAAAAATTCTAACTAAATACCCTAAATTTATTAAATGTAGAAATGAAAATAATAAGAAAATAAACTTTTGACATAGCATGGGATTCCTTTCCCATAACTAATTCATGTTTATCACTTGGTAGAACTCTGAGGATTACATTGAGCATTTTGCATGCTCATAGGAGAAAGATATTCATTATGGTACACCAAGTTTTACTCATCAAGTGTTCCATCTAGCTTGCTTGAATTGCACATGCACATGACGTTATAGGATTTTGAAGGATTAAAGGGCATTCTCTTGTAATTCATTCTTTCAGTCTCATTTTTTCTATTGATTTCAAGCTAGATATTTTAGAAGACCAACTTGGCATTGATGGTGTTCAATGAGGTCTTCTTCATAATAATAGAGAAGTTATCTTCCACTTGCTTTTTGGATTTAATCACTAGAAGATTTATGGGTGTTGTAGCAGAAATCATCGTAATCAAAAGAATCTGACTTAACCTAACTTGAAATTAAGCTAGGAAATTTGTGGTTTCAAATAATTTCCCTTAAATTGAAAGGGGACTTAGGAATTGAAGGAAAAATCTGACAATTCAAGCTAGAATTTTTACCAACATTAGTAGGTATTAAGCAAAAAAATGTGTATAGAATAGCCAAGTAGAAAAACACATAGAGATTACATATAACGTAGAAAAAAGAGAGAGAAAAAATTATATGCAATGTGAAAAAGATAAACAAGCATATGTATGGTTGAAATAGGCAAAAAGGAATAGATCTAATTCATCAAACTGTTAAATCAAGAATAAATGCATAAAAATCGAAGGTAGATATATAGTAGATCTAGGTAATGCCAAAGGCAAAAAGCTAGATAAGAAAATAGATTACAATAAAGAAACCTATGAAATATATTTCAGTAGATGTACCAAAGAGAAAAGACATATGACAAGGAGCTATGTTACTATGTTCTTGTTCTAATGCATATACCTAATGCAAATCTAATAGGAACAATAGAAGATCTAGCAACTAATGAAGCAAAGGGAAGGATTAAATTTGTGTGTTGAAATAATTTCAAGAAATTTCTCCATGTATTAGGAGGATAGTACAAAGGGAATATAATGTGTTAGTAAGAAAAGGGAAGAAAAGGAGAATAGTTGTTCTACAGAGAAGCAATTTCTTTGAAAAAGATGTTCCAAATTGCTAATCACAAGAAAGTAAATTACACTAAGTGAAAGAGAGGGATGCAAATGCTAAGCAAATATCTTAGAGTTTGATAAAGAAAAATGCTAATCAATAGAACCTAGAAAGCTAAATAGAGCTAAGAAAAAGCCAACCCCTTTATGTTTAGGGGTATCCTCCTATTTATAGTCTAAAAATACCTTATAGAACATGTAGAAATGATGCAATGGGATCCACAAAATCTTTTAGAAGGTTATAGAACATTTGAGAAATAATGTGGAGAGGAAAAATTTGATGTCAAACATTGAAAGAAAGATGCAAGATGTCAAAGAGCTACTGTAGACTTGATGTTGAACATCAAAAGTTAATATAACACTAGATGTCAAAACGCTAATGTGCTGTAAGAGCAAAAGATGATGTCAGATGTTAAAAATAGAATTGATGCCAAATATTAAAAATTAAGTTTGACAAAAAATGTCAAAAGCTAATTTGATGTGAAATATCAAAATCTAGTATTAGAGTTGATGCTGAAGTAGACCTCAGATGTAAAAAATAAAAGAAGAGTTAAAATGGTGTTGTAGATGATGCAAAATGTCATTTTTGGTAAGATATAGATAGAAATCTAGAAACCACATTGCAAATGATGCAAGACATTGAATTTAGTCTATTAAAGATGGCTTTAAGTGCTGAAAAGCCATAAAGTATATCCAAGTCTCTAACTTATGTAGGAAAAGTCAAAGTGAGTACAACATCACCCCCTCTTAATGTAAACTACTAAAGAGCTAAATAAGAATCCATCAAGAAAAAAACATAAACTGGTAGGTACCTAGAAGAGGATTAGATGAAGTAGGATGATTGAAGAAAAATTTGGGACATTACCAACAAATCTATAGTGGAGTGATATGCCATAAAAGTGGGGCATGGCTAGATCCTAGGAAGCACATATAGAATGTAAAAAAATTACTCCCTAACTCACTTAACTTTATTAGTCACACCCTTACTAGATTAAAGTAGAGATATTTGTTTAGCCTCACTAATGTAGAGCATGCAAAGAGAAAGGGATATAGAAAGAAAGAGATAGAGCAAGGTGAAAATGTGAGATAAATAAATCCTAGGAAAAGAATGTTAGAGACATCACCAATACACCAACGGTGGAATGCTATGTTACAAAATTGGAATATGTCTAGATCCCTAGATTTGACCTCTCTCTTACCTCATTCATATGTAGAGTTCACATTTCTTATGTCACTCTACACTTAAGACTCCCTTACTACATCAAGGAAGAGATACTCACTCAACCTCACTAATGCTAAATATGGAGAGGAATGAAATAGATTAGGAGAATGAATGAGTGGAAGAAGAAAGAAATAGGGTATAGAGGAGTAGAATTTGTAGCATGAAAAAGTAGAAAGAAAAAATGCAAGGGAAGAAAATAGGATATCACCCATACACCTATCATGAGGACAATGCTATGCTATAGACATAGGGCATGGCTAAGTCCTACACACTATATGATTAAAAGGATGCCATATATAATCAAGTAACCCCTCCTTGTCCTTCTCAATAATGTGCTCAACCACATCCTCACATGAAGCAATGAGATATTCAAATATTCAAAAACTTTACTTGTGCTAAGCACATAGAATAGAATGGGATAGATAGTATAGAAAAACAGGAAGAAAATAGCTAGAGAAATAGAAGAATATGAGATAGAAAGAGGGGGGAGGGAATGTAAAAAAGTGTAAGAAAAATAGGTTTAGAGAAAACCTATTATCCCAATGTAGTAAAGCAAAATACTAATGGAAGAACACATGTTTAGTCGTGAATAGCCAATATGTCTAATATTGTAGCATGACTACATGTAGTAGTACTTTAGATAGATTCTATAGATAGGATCTAGAAATTGATGTTCTTCCAGATCAAATACAATGTAGGCATCATTTTCTAGAGATTAAACCACTAGAAAAGAACCCTGCTAGTTGGGAGAGAACATTGTATCTTTGGAGTTTGGAAAATGGTAAAGCACCAAATTATCTTCATGAATCTCTTTGACTTGAATGTGTCTTGAATGCCAGTGCCAAATATTTGCTCAATATTTATACAAGTGGTGAAGAGTAGGTTTCTAATGTTCTTCAAGAAGATTCAGCTTAACACATCGCATGTTGTTGCTGTCCTAATCTAAACACCAATCATGTAAAGAAACATGGAGAAATGGAATACAGAGCTCAACTAGTAAGATCACCTCAAAATCATAGGTTAGAAAATAGGGAGTATGACCAATAAGAATATGAAAAGTGCTATGATATCCCCAAAGGACATAGGATAGTTGTATGTGCCAATTGTGTTAGCTTTTAGTAACCATGATGTGAAGAAAATGGATGAGAGTTTTATTAGTTGACTTAGCTTAATTGTTAGAATGATGATAGTAGGATGATGAAAAATATTAAGTGATGTAATACATAGAATATAAATTAGCTACCTTCTTACTTTTTTATTGAGGTCTATTATCAGTTACAATTTGGAGACGTACACTAAAGTAGATTATGATATGATCAAGGATAAAATAATAGATGAAGTTGGATTTGATGGATGCAAAGGAACAACCTCTACCCACTTAGTGAAGTATTCCATAGTAGTTAGAATGAACTGATGCCCAAATGAAGGGGAGCTAATAGCATCAATAAGATATAAACTCCATTTTTGGAAAGACCATGTGTAACATCCTTATTTCCAAATGATGTTGTTGCATAACAAATATGGTGCCTCTTCATATTAAGTGTTATTATTATTATAACAAGATCTGAAAGGGCATGTTATAATTGATACTTGAAAGAATGCATTATAATAATGAATGTGTCTCTTGAGATAATTTGTGGAGGTTTGACCTAAGGCATTTATACCTAGGCTTGGAGTGGTAGAGCTAGGAAAGGCAAGTCATGGATTCTAGGTAAAGAAAGACCAAAAGAGGATTGACCATTCCTTTTGGCTAGTGTAGGCCTAACCATGGTGGTAGTGATAGATTGCATCTAAGGGATAGATGCCAAAAGAAGAAAACCCCAAGGAACACTCTCAGAGCATAATCCAAATACTTTATTCCACATTAATAAAGCATTCTTTTCTTTCTCTTTCCTTATTCATTTTCTCTATTATTTCTTTTATGTATAATGTTAAATGTTACATATATTTGGCATTTGGTATATTATCTTTTTATGCATAATGTCTAATATAATGTATATTTGATGTTTTCCATGACATTTGGGAATGGTATGTTACACCATGTAATTTGAGACATGTTGATCTCTTCTAAAAAAATGTAGATAAGAGAGACATGCTGTTGGAAAGTATCGCATGTTATGACTAAGTGATAAGCATATTTGGCTAAGGTTGGACACCAATATCTCAAAACGATGATGCAAGCAACTAGTCAATGTAAACCTAAATGTTCACTACAAATTTCTAAGTGAACTTGATCAAGGAGCATCTTAGACATTGCAAGACTAATATAGTATAGAATGACACTCATAGAAAAGACTCACAAAAGAACATTATGATTCATTGATTCAAAATGTCGACTATGTTTGTGTAAAGTATTCTTTTGAGCAATCGTAAGATAACTAGGAGTTTCTCCAATTGTAAGGTAGTAAAGAGGATTAGCATATTGCTTATTTTTATCTTCCATATTGATAGTACTTACCAATACATTGGGAGATTGCATGATAGGTATTAATCAAACTAACTATATGAGTTGGTCTTACATAGTAGAAGGATCATCATGGATAGCAAAGGCTGCCAATGCATAAGCTATTATGTTTTTAGAACATGGGATGTGGCTCAAAGGATGAGCAAAGAAGAAAAGATAAGTTCCTTAGCCATTTGTAAATAAGGAACCAAGTGAAGACCCTTATAATCATAGTTATCATTAACTTAATTCATGATAAGCTAAGAGTTACCATAAATAGTAATAGGTTTGACTTAGTTTTGCAAAGCTAGCAAGAGAATTCATATTAAAGCCTTGTATTTAGCAATATTATTAGTATAAGGGAAATGAAGCATATAAGCCCAATAAAGGAATTGTTTAGTCAAAAGGATAAGGAAATAAGATGCACTAGATTTAAAGGATGCATGTGATCCATCAAAATAAAGGACAACATCTAAATCCTTAGTGTCAATGTATAAGCTATGAATAATATCAATTGTTTTAGATAAAGAAATAAGATTAGTTATCTCTTAATCTTTGATGAAGTGTTGATAGAAGAAAGAAAGATCAAACTCAATAAGGAAAATCTTCCAATGAGATAGGCGATGGTTACTAGAAGGATTGTTAACAAATACTTTAAGGATATTATCTTTTTAGATAATAAAACCTATAGCATTAAGAAGATAGTGCCTTCACTTTTTAAGAGCAAACACAAGACTTAGGAAAGAATTTTTGATGTCTAAGTATCTAGTCTCATAGTTTGAAAAAGGATGAAATATGTAGTATATAGGAAGATCAACTCCATCTTTCCATTGTTAAGAGAGCATTGCAAATATGGAATGATTGAATTTGGAAAGCTAAACATAGAAAGATTGATCAAATTATGTAGGATAAAGAACATGAAGAGTGGTTAAAGATTCTTTGATAGAATCAAAGGACTTTTGATACTCCTCATTCTAGATGAAAGAGTTGGATTTATGAACCAAATGGGTTAAAGGATAAAGGTGATTAGTGAGAGTGAAGATGAAATGAGGGATTGATTGAAGATGGCCTTGTAGAGTATGCATATCTTAAATATCTTTAGGAGGTTTGAGATTTAGGATACTTTTAACCTTGTTAGGATCAACAACTATACCATCTTAAGAGACAAGGTAACTTATCATCTTGCCCAGGAGAACACCAAAATGCATTTCTTTCTATATAGTAAGTTAGAACTTTGTCTAAGTTAGATGTATAATCAGTTGCTAAGGTGAATTTAATGGTCAAATCATCAATGTAATGGTTAACTATTTTAAACATCATGTCACTAAAGATGAAAGTTATAGATTGTTGATAAGTGGCTCTTTTATTCTTGAGATCAAAGAACATTTTAGTATAGCAAAATGTTCCCCAAAGAGTCATGAATATAATATATTATTAGTGATTTGGATTTATCTAGATTTGATTATAGCTAGAAAATCCATCCATAAAGGATAGAAAAGAATGGAAAAGAATGTCCAACTATAGAGTCAGTTAGCTGATCAATGTTCAATAAAGGAAAGCCCTCCTTAAGAGGGACCTTATTAAGGTCTTAAAAGTCAATGCATATGTGAATAAAACCTTTCTATTTGTAAACTACAATCATGTTAGGAATTCAATCAGAATAGTTAAGAGGATGGATAAATCCATCATTGAAGAGTTTAGTTATCTTTTCTTTTATAGCAAGAGCTATAGAAGGAGGGGTTTTTCTAATGTTTTGATTAACAGGTTTGGAACCTTCTCCCAAGATGATGCTATGTTGAACAACCCTTGGGTATAGATTGAACATGTTGTTATATCCCTAAGTAAAATCAATTGAATGCCTTTGCAAGATAGCTAGAGTATATTCCTAATGGTTTGAAGAGAAGAAAGCGCTAATGTGAAGGATCTTTTGCTTGCCCTTACGGCTCAATCCTATGACATAGATTAGTTGATCATTAGTTAAAAAAGGTTCTTGATCTAGGAAATAGAGGTCTAACTAAGGCAAAAGTTCATCCTCAGTAACATATAAAGAGGATACAAGAGAAGATAGACCTGAAGTTAAGTTAAGAAATGAAGAATCTAGAGTCCTATATACCTAGTTTGTAGGATGACTCAAGATTAGAGGTTCAAGTGCAAACTCTAGAATGTAGCCATTTTTACCTAGGCTAGAATCAAGAGATCAAATTTGCAATTTGAAAGAAAATGTTAAAAGTTAAACTAAAAACATCAAAAGTAATTAGAGTTTGAAAGTCCTAGCATGTGTCATTTCTAAAATATAAAAAAATGACAAGAAATGAAAGTTAGATATAAAAGCTTTCCTTTTCATAAATTGCTTCTGAGAATTGATGCATGAATAGATGAAAGAAACAGTTAAGTAGAACTACTAGGAACAACATGTCAAGTGGTAGTAGTAGTAGCCATTGGACCAAGAGGAGTCCACTAGTAGTAGGTGATTACCTCAATTCTACTTACTTTCAGATCTCAAATGTAAGTCATCCAAGTTTTACTATTAGGAATTTCCACCAAGTTTTACTATTACTATACCATTTTATGTAATGGTCATGCTGGAGCCTATAGATTCTTTATAGGATTTAGTAAGATGTAATATAACATTAATCTTGAATCTGACAATACCAGGTAGGATAAAGTAGTTTTCAAGTTGAGATTTGATATTTGAGCTCAATTTGGTTATGGGAATCAAGAACTCCATTGTGTAGTTTAAGTTTCAAACATTTTTAGATGTTTTTAAGATTTGCAACAAGAAATTGAATGCATGTGTTAATCTTATAGTGTATTTTACCAATAAACTGAAAGCTCATCAAAATCTAGGTTTTTATAATAAATTTTAGGATAAAATTAGGTGAGATTCATTGAATTAGCATCACTTCTATAGTGCATTGAACAATGGTAGTTAGGGTAATGAATTTTAAAATTTTCATGTGATTTTTAGGTAAATCTTGTGAGTCCATTAGGTAGCACATTAGAAGTTCAGTAAAATTAATGTTTTCATGAGTAAATTCATAATCTTTCTTGCAAAATCATAAGAAATTGTGATTTTCAAAATTTTTTGCACAAAGAACATAATGTAGAAAGAAAAAAATGTGAGGTTTTGATGTGATAGCATTTTTGCCAAACACTAACTATTACATTGATGTTCAAGTTAAAAGTGCCTTTTGACATGGAATGTCAAAAACATGATGCATGAAGAACATGACATGAGGTTTTGATGCGAGAGGATTTTTGGCAAACACTAAATGTTAGGGTGACATTCACAAGTCAAAAGTAGTTTTCAATGTGGAATGGTAGAAATTCGATATTAGGACATGACAATTTTACCAAATGTAACATAGAAAAAGAATGACATCATATGTTAAAAGAAACAAAGTGAAAGATCAAAACTATAGATGTTTTTACCAAACATCTATTCTAATTTTAACATCCTATGTAGAATTTTTATCAAGGTAAAATGTCAAGACTAAGGTATATAGAAAAGGATGAAACACAGGTATTTTTGCAAACACTAAGTACAAATAATGTCCTATATCAATGTTGTATTTTAATGTAATATGTTGAGGTCGTAAGCTAGCATATGATGTGTGTAAGAGAATCAAAGTACTTTTGACATAAAAATAATGTAAAGCTTTGGCAAAATGTTATTTTTTTAATACCAAAATTGTGTCTTGTCTATTTTATAAGGATGTTGCAGCACCTAGGCTCCTCATGATTAAGCTTGTGTACTTCTTTCTTGTGAATGAAAGAAGCATCCTAGAGAATAAGCAGAAAAGGTAAGTCAATATTGAGGAAGCCCTTATTTGATGATAGCATGTTGATACTATCTAAACTATAGGCAAGGAAAGGAGCTGGAAAGTTTCTAAAATTCCACATCACTCACTTCAATATGGTGATTTGAATTAGGCTAGAAGAAGAGATGATCCTATGGGCCTTAAAGACAATCCTTCCTGGATTCTCTGTAGAGCTTATAGAAATCATCTTTGAGTTGCATTAGATATTTAGGGATTATCCAAGGACATCTTGATATACAGGAACATTTAAATAAGTTATGCAAGAGAATGAAGTATTGGTAGTTTAGCTTTGATAGCACATTACTATTAGAAACTTAGATTTTTAGGGTAATATCTAACCTACCAAGCTCTTAAATGTTTGTTAAGAGGTGAGTTAGAAAGGTATTGGAAGTTAAAGGAAAAGTTAGTCTTTTATCATCTAAAAGAAACTAACTTTAAATATTTTTTTGTGTAGGTTCAAAGATCTAGATGTTTAAAGTCCCAATCATCTAGCATTCCTCCAGAACGTGTTGTGAGATCTTTCCTAACATCATAGTTAAAGGACTCAAGCTATGTCCCAACTTGATATGTAGTATAAAAGATTGAAGACATACAAGTTTTGGAATGAATATAATGATAGAGGATGGCTTCATCCATTGTGGAATAAAGCCCATAGAAAAAGTAGAGAGTGGCCAAAGATGTCAAGGATCTTCTTGAGGCCTAAGCGTAAGCAAAAGCTAATAATGATCCATGCTTATTTTCAGCTCAAATAAGAATCAACAATGCAAGTATATTGATATCATGGAAGTAGTGGGAGAGTATGAGGTTAGATCCACTAGTGAGACACAAGGAACTCAAAAGTGATCTTTAAGTAAGAGGAAATAAAATATTTTGGAAATTTGATAAGGTAGGAATTATGTATGCTTTCAGTTTAAAACATTCCTATCCTAGCATGGTAGAATATGTAGGTTTGATAAAGAGCTATTCTACTATGAAAGCAATTTTATAGTGTGTATTGACCAAAAGTAAGTGATCATCACTTGGGATCCAGCTACACTAAGGTATTATCTAGGATTCCTAGAAAGAGAAATAAAGATTGATAGTTTGAGGCTAGATTCAACTAAACTGGTGATAGTGAAAGAATGAATAGGATCAAAGAAGGGGGATGTCATTAATACCCATAAAGGAAGTAATGAAGACTTGAAGAAGTTATTTTCTTTGTTTGTAGAAAGATTCTTGTGGAATAAAATTAGGCAAAATTGGAAACTAACCCATAGAAGGTTATACGAGCTATATGGAATAATGATCCAAGGGAGGGTAGCTGGCTAGGCACTAGTAGTTTATCAATGTGTAGTAAAAGAAATGGAGAGATTGTCCTAGGAGAAAAAGAATGAAAATAAAAACACAATGAGTTAAAGGATTAATTTTTAGTTTTACTTTAGGCTAATAAAGGAAATGGTAACATTATTTATTCATGACAAAGAGAAGAAATTTGATGTTGCTTTTGAAGCAATTTTTAGGTCCCCACTATGCTAGCACTTGGAGAGTTTGATGTTAGCTTACAACATTGGAGCTAATGGTCCTTTAGTTGAAAATAAGTAGGCATGTAGAAGTAGGGAAGAAGAGGATTTTAGAGAGTGCCTCTAGAACTATTAAGCAAGGAAGGACATCAAGAAAGAGGAAATCTCTTTCTAAGAAGGAAATTTCCTCTAAAACTCTAGCAATTAAAGTCTCCTAGAAATGACTAGAGGCAAAAATAAGGAACTAGTTATATATATATATATATATATGTGACATTGAGTGTTTTGACACAATGTAGTTTCTAGCTTTGACATAACTAGAGAAACAATGTAACTCTAACACTTGTCTATTTTATTGACTACAGAGATTGATCAAGATTGAAGGGTGTTAGAATGCAAGATGAAAAAACTATGTTCTATCTTCTCATACATTCTTGAAGACCAAAAAGAAGGTATGAGTCAAGAGGATAAAGATTTCTTACATGAAATACTTTTATTAAAGGAAAACAAAGAGGATGGAAAAAGTATGACTTGTTCTAATATTTTCAATTTAAACCTCAATGAAGCAAGTTATGAACAACAAGAGGGTGGAGATAAAGAAAGAGAGGAGTTACCAAAGTTTGAACCCCCTCCTCTACATCCAATAAACATCACTCCACCAACTAGCAAACTATTTTTGAATTATATAGAAATTTAAAAATGGATTAAGGAGGTAACAAGTTCCAAGCTTTTCACTTCATATGGAAAGTATGAATACACATCATGAAAAGTTCATACATTGATTATTTTGATGCTAAGAAACTTAACCATTTTCTTCTATTTACTAAATATGAAAATGATAATTTGGGCTTGCATCAAGGATAAATAAATGATGTGAGAAAACTTGGCAGAAGATATGAAGGAAAAGCCAAAATTGCTATCTCATGAAGAAGGTAAGTAAAGAGAATTATTTTTTAAGATAACATTCATGGTCAAAGGTAGAGAATTTGATGTTCTCTTGCTAGGAATGTAGAAATAAATATTTAATTAGATAGAAATTAAGTCACTTTTCTTGATCCCTTAATAAATATCAATGTAGAAGTAGAGAGGGTTGCTATAAAGTAAATAAGTACTACTCTTAGTTACATCAAAGATATGAAAGTGTTGATCATCGAACATGCTAATTCCAAAAGCATAATTCTAGATTCACTAAAGCAAGCATGGAAAGACAAGAAGGAAAATGAAAGATAAATAAAGAAGCTACTAGAAAAAGTGGAGTTGTTAGAAACAAAGATTCAAAATAGCAACATGGTCAAACACAATCCTCCTACCCATGCACATTAGACAAAAAGAAATAAAGCTATATAATTTCAAAGAGCACTGATGAAGAAAAAGTAGTCCGCACTAGTAATGACATGCTTAATGGCTAGCTTAAGGAATTCGATAGCAACATGGAAGAGTTGGAAAAGCAAAGATCAAATCAATAAGCAATGGTAAAAAGGAAAGGACCAAAAGATGTTGAAAGAAAATAAGAGTTTATTTGTAGAAAAAGAAATAAGGAGTCTATTTATCAAATAGATCAAGTTGGAGTATTTATTTACAAATTTTGCAAATAGTATGGTAAATACCATACTAGCAGAGAAGTAAAGGGATCTGAAGGAGAAATCTGCTGTAGAAGAGAAAGATGATGATATTTCCTAGAGGAGCTAAGGTCCTAAAAGGAGGAATGGGTAGTCATTCTATTGAAGATCCTAAGTTCAGCACTTGACAAATTGGATACAACCAACTTGAGCTTGGAGGAGATAGAACAATGAATCTTAGAAATATTAAAAAACTTAGGGTAAGCATTTAGATCTTAAGTAATCATTTTATTTTATTTCATCTAAGATGTGAAACAAATAAAACTAAATTATTGAATCTTAAGTATAGACCCCAGAGAAAGCAACCAAAGACTAGAAAAAGAGGCAACCCTAATGTGGATTGATGAGGAGATAGAGAAGGAAACTACTGAAGAAAAATAAGACTATTGAGAATTGTTTGTGTATTAGTGTTTTATAATTTTTTTTGTATTATTCCATTTGTATTTGATGTAAGAATTTAAATAAACATCAAGTATGATTGATGTAAGCATTGGATGTCACATCAAAAGTTATGATATGCATCAATTGTACAATTGTAAAAAAAAAAGTGTTGTTTATGTTAATTTTAACTTTGCCATTTTTTGTATGTTGATAGCTAAAATCAACATGATGCATCAAAGCTGATAAGCACTCATTACCTTAACATTACTTACTAACAATAAGTGATTAAGAAAAGATTTTAAGTAAAAATACTTAATTAATTTTTTCCACTAAACATCATTGTCTAATGATAGTGAATAATAGAAAAAAAATTAAGAAGAAATCCTAATAGGCACTAATAGATTTCTACTAGTTAGGTGAACAAAAAGCAGTAAACAAGAATCAAAGCACTTGTGGATTCAAGGTTATCTTGTTCATAATGAACCTTTGAGCTATTGAATAGGAAGGATAAGAAGCATTTTTTCTTCTTAGGTGAGGATATTTCTAGTTCACCAAAGCCTAAGTCAATAAATTCAATGTTAGGAAGATACTTATTGCCCAGGTCTATGGAATCAATGGTAACCTCAGAGTTCTTAGGTAAGTAGGGAACTATAGGATTATAGTGACATCCTATTTCCAGATGTCATGGAAGATGTCAAATATATGTTATATTAGAGATTAGGTGTAAGAAGATAACATAGAAAATGTCAAATATGTGTAACATTCGACATTATGCATAAATAAAATAAGAGGAAAATGCAAAAAGAAAAAAGAAAAGAAAAATGCTTTATTAATGCAAGATAGTGTGTCTAGATCATGCTTTGGGTGTTCCTTGGGTTTTTTTTTTCTTCAGCATATATTCCTTAGAGGCAATTTAGCACTACCATCTTGGTTAGATCTACAACTAGCCAGAATGAATGACCAGTCCTCTTCCTATCCCACTTCACCTAGCTCCCATTACTCACCTTTACTAACTCTGCAACTCCATGATGATACAACCTCTAATGCCTAGGTATAAATACTATAGGTCAAACCCCCAAAGGTTACCTTAAGAGACATGTTTGTTATTGCAACAACCCCTTTCAAGTCTTAATTACAATTCCCCTTTTGGGTTTTGTTACGATAATCATGATACTTATTATGAAGAGATACCATCTTCATTATGCAGTGACATTAATTGGGAATGGGAACATTACAATATACCCCTTTTGGTTTCGTTCATCCTTGAACGAGTCCACATTCACTATCTTTTTCTAGCTTCAATGCTCCTTTTATGCTCCTATGCTCCAATAATTTGATTTCTCTTTTGAGCTTGAAGTTTCCTCTTCCTTATTCTACAATATATATATATATATAAGTGAGAAGAATGTATATAAATGTTAAGTATTATTTCATCAATACTTACCTCATATTCTAAAATAATTATAAGAGTTAAATTAAGGATCTACCAACCACCAATCACTAGTCCTAACCAAGATCACACAAAGTGCAACTCGTATTTGGTTACCCAAGTGAAGGTAGGGTAAATTTTTATTCTCAACTTGCATTGCCTTAGATATTTTTTACTTATCTAATTAAAATATAAATTAAACAATGAAGAGAATTATAAGATTACAAAATAAAAGTAAGGTTAACATACTTCTTGATCTTGATCAACCTTAGAAATTAATGGAAGTAATTGTAATTCTTCCATAAGTGGTATATGATCGGATGGTCTTGTTTGGGATGGAAGCAGCTTGATCTTGCTTCTTCTCAACTTCTTCTTTAGAAATTAACTCTAGTAACTTAGAAGAATTGGACATCATGCCAAATATAATCTAGGATCTCAACAAAGAATGATGTTGATCCATCTTCATTAATTGTGGCAGAGTAATTACTGAAGTGTGATTCTTGATGAGTACCATCCACCGACAACATTTGTTCCTAAATTTTGAAATCTGATTTATCTATTGAAGATTCAAAGTAAGTATAATATGCACTAGCTAATGAAATTGTATGTTGAATTGATGAAAACATCTTCTTCAAATTGGGTATCTTCCAATGATTCTTTTACACATCCATATTTTAAGAATTGATAAACATTACTTCCAACTTTTGCATTAAAGTCTCCATAAAGGACAATTGGCATTGGATTGATATAGATTAGGAATAACTTATTCTTTAAAATTTTCTCTTTTTTCTTAATCAAGTGTGTCCCTTGACACAGTCTAACATCTAGGTGTGCTGATTTGGCAATTAAATGTGTTAACTGCACATACAAATCTTCTTGATAAATGGATTTTTAGTATTAATGCCAAGGCTATGTGACTACACCAAAACTTTAATTTTTCTTTCTTTCCCATGATTTGAAGTTCTGGGATCTCAAAAATCATATCTTCTAAACTCCATTCAAATCTTTGTATTAATTCAAACTTGGTTTCTTTATAAAATATTGCATAAAATCCATGTTGTGATTTTTGGAATACACCAATTTGTACAACTTGAAAGAAGAACTTTCACAAGAACCTTTTTGCTTGTAAATACCTATGTATCCCATCTTTGCCAAGTTTGGTTGGAATTGACATAGGAATTTCCATGGTAAGACATTAACATCCAAATCTTGTAATTCTATTAAGATGCGTGGGTATCGATACTCAAGCCAATCCAAGGCCCATGGTGGACAAAGCAAATGTTGTTTCTCACTGGCTAGGGATCTTTCAAGTATGTTGTATGTTGACACTTTCATTCTCATTCTTAGATTTCCACTTGAGACATTTCTCTTCATGGGTATCATACACCCAATCGGAACAAGATTATGACTCTCCATGTCGTTCTGCAATATGATTTAGTTGCAAGACAAGTTGATATACATTTTCTTGATCATTCTAGTTCACCAACTAATTAACTGATTTTGGTTCACTAATACCTATGTACATTACCTAGATTCTTAATGACCTTTCTACCTCTCGTAAGACATTGACTTCAATAGTGTAACTAATGACATACTAGGATTAGAAAGCTAAGGCTAAGTATCTACAAAGGTTAAGTATTTAATCTTAAGGCTCAATATGGCCTACAAGGTTAAGTCTTGATGATTAAATTAGTAGGTATAATTAGTTAGTCTAAGTTATGGCTTCTTAAGGCTCGATTTAAGATATAATCTAATCATTAGGTACTTAGATGATAAATCTAACCTCACCATCGAGCTCAAAAGGTTGAAAAATGTTAGAAATGATTTTTTATGTGTTAAAAATGGACATTGAAAAAATAAGGTAAGTTGATCACTTTTTGGCCTCTATGACCTTTTTATGGATCATGCAATAGTTATTTGACTCTTAGGTAAATGAATTTTCTCTTCCTGAACTCTTAAATGGATATAAAAGACCTTAATTAGTCAAGCAAATATTCAATTTTATAGGACCTCTTCAAGTTTCGGAACACTGAATAATGGTTCAAAAAACTAATTTTTCATCGTTCGTAACCTAAATCTGATTGTGCCATCATCTCCGAAAGATTCAAGTCCGTTGAAAACGGTTCTTGTTTTGTTAAAAAGGAACTCTGGAATCACATTTTATGGGCGTTTCAAGATGTAAAAAGGTTTTCGCATTTTTTAAGACTTCACAATGCACCAAATTCCCTTTTTTGAAAATATTTTCTGCATGCCAATATTTAATGTTTACCATCCCAGTATGTTCGTCAATTGCCGGCAATTTTCCCATATGAAAAACGGGCACCAAAAAGGTGGAGAACTGTGGCAATTGGCGAGGAGCACAGCGAGAGCGGAGATCGAGAATAGCGATGGTGGATGCAGGCAAGGGAGCTGCAGTGGCGACATCTCCTAAATCGTAAGTTGATAGGGAGGACGGTGGCAGTGGCTACATGGGAGGACGGTAGTGATGCAAAGCAGAGCAGACGACAAGGCTCGGAAAGACAGTGAAGGCAGCGTGGCCCCATAGATGTGCAGCCCAATACGGGACTGCAAGACCCTCTCAGCCAACGCGGCCCTTACATGGCCCTGTAGCCTGTAAAAGTTTTTTATTATTTTTGTTTATATATATATATATATATATAGGCGAGGTGACGACGGCAGGATGATGCAGAGAAAGGCAGAGGCGGCACAGCAGAAGATGACAGGGTCTGCAGGTAGATAGCACATGCCGAGCAGTATGCAGTGGTGTGGCACAAATTTTTTCTTTGTTTAATGTTATTATTTAAATATTTTAAGTTAGCTCATGTTTTTAGTTACGTGGGACTAGGGGTCCAATGGTTAGTTAGTTGGACTTTGAGAATTTAGTTTGGGAAAAAAAAAAATTTCTCAGGTTCAATCCTTACTTTCAAAAATTTTTAATTGAAAACTTAAAATTAATACAAATTTAATTTAATTTTCATTTTCTTAAAAATTATTAAATTTTAATGAATGCCCAAATATGGAGAAACATGATATCTCCTAAATCTTAAGTTGATTCGGATGAAATTTGTATTGTTGGAATTATCTTGATGAGTACTATGTGTTGGACATAGTTTTAGGGTCTAGATGGCAAGTTGAATTTTTATTATTTGAAAGGAAAACAATAGCTTGTTTTGCCAAATTGACATTCCTACATTGATGCATAGATGAAATGATGACTTCTAGATGACTTGGATGATTATAAATGATATATTAATCCTTAGACAGGAATACAATACTTTGACCTTAAGATCCAGCAAGTATGATGTAAGCCTATCCTCTCACATCAAGCTTATACCCTAGGTACTAAGGAGGAGCAAGATATCTCAACATTGCCATTGAGTATTGGTTTTCCTATGGGTTTCATGATAATAAATATTATTAATTGCGTGGGGATGATCTCTTATTAATAGGTTGACCTTCTTAAACTTACCAATATCTTTATAAGTGTTAAGTAAGGATAGGTAACACCAAGTTATAGGGGCTAGGTAGTTAGGGATAATAAGTTCAAAACAAACAAGATAAGATTGACTTAGGCCATGGTTACTATCCTTTTGGAAGGAACTTAACAATGATCTTAATCAATTAACTTTCTAATAATATTGTAAGGTGGATAAGAGCTACCTAGACTAATATACCCATGTCTTACCAATGTCTCTTGTAGTTGATGTACCTTGGCAAGGCATAATCAAATCTCCTAATCACGAATATCTTTGAAGGAATCTTGGTTGGTGGGGTCTATGTTAAACATGATATACTTCATGATTCTTTTGTAGATGTGTGATCCATGACTCTCCCTAGGACATGGCTCCCTCATTCATCATTAGGTTGTAGTGAACCCATGGTTCTAAATGGCCCTTGGATCATCATTTGCTCTAATATTAAATGTAACATCTCGTTCAGAGATGTTACGAAAACTGTCAAATATATGTTATATTAGACATTAAATGTAAGCAGATAGCATAACAAATGTAAAATATGTGCAAAATTTGACATTATCCATAAAGAAAATAAGAGAGAAAATGTAGAAAGAAAGAGGAAAATAAGAATGTTTTATTAATGTGAAATAGTATATCTGGATCATGCTTTGGGTGTTTCTTGGGGTTTTCTTCCTTCAACATCTATTCCTTAGAGGCAATCCAACACTACCACTATGGTTATGCCTACAACTAGCTAGAAAGAATGGCTAGTCCTCTTCTTGTCTCGCTTTACCTGGCACTTGTTATTGGCTTTTACCGGCTCTACAACTCCATGCTGATATGACCTCTAATGCTTGGGTATAAATACCTTAGGTCAAATCCCTAAGGTTACCTCAAGAGACATGTCTGTTATTACAATAGCCCCCTTTTGGGTCTCAGTTACAACTTCACTTTCGGGTTTTGTTATGATAATCACGATACATGTTATGAAGAGACATCATCTTCGTTATGTAGTGATACTATTTGGGAATGGGTGTGTTACACTTACCCACAAGTTCAAGCTTAATTTCATCTAGTTTGTCACTAATTTGATAAGATTGTGCTTATCGATCTAGGTAAGAAACACTTGGAATTTGCTTATTTGTAGAGATAACTATCTCATAATTGTAAACAAGGATGTGTATCTCTTGATATATAGGAGAAGACAACTTGATGTTGAGCTAGCCAACGATATTCTAGTATACAATTAACACCAAGACACTCATGCATCATCATAAAGATGTCTTCAGATTTGTATAACATTATAGATCATGAAAGATAATCAAATGGAACCTATAACCTCTACTTGTGCACCATTAAATGAAATAAGATTAGTGCATGTTTCATTCAAAACTACTTGATCATAAAGATCGAGATGCTTGATAACAACCTATGTAATCATGTTTTATCTAGCACCATTATCAACTTGTATCAATGGAAGTGTAGCTTCTAGAGATTAATGATGATGTAGAACATGAGTTGATAGATATCTCCTATCATTAAATCCATCTTGATGTTCTCACCATGGAAGTTTTGACTATCTAATCCATAGTGATGGATTTAAAGGAAGGAGGATATGGCTTTCATCTGAGAAGGGATCTCACTTGGATTCATGATCCTCTTAACGACATCATATAGTATAGCTTGATGTTCTTTAGAGATTACCACAAGGTTATATAATAATACATTTGTGCTTTTGAATGGACAATGATAGTCATTTTCTATAATTCCTTGTTGTCCATAGGCTTAGATGGTTGCCAAGTAGGTGCTAGTATAACTAGCTTAAGATTAGAAGAAGATGGAAGGCTTCTTGAGAAAGTAGTCTACTATTGATGTTTGAAGGAAACCTTCTTTGTTGTCTTAGAAAGTTGCTTCAATGCATTAGTAGCCTTCTCCTTTGCTTAGTTCAACGTGACTCGTTGATTTGTTGACTAAGAGTGAGGATCTTCACATGAGATGAAGGAAAAGTATATTTTTAAGTTGTGGTAGATGGAGAAGTGATCTAAGGTTCAACATGAGATGGAGTAGGATAATAAGCAAATGAACGTGTAAATCAAGTAGGAGTTGATTGATGAGAGCTTGTAGCATAAATATGATAGGAAGGTGGAGATGAACACTTTGGTTTAGATGGTGTAGTAGCATAGTCAGGCTAGCGAATCACATATGGCTTTTAAGGCTGTAGTGATAATTGCTTAGATTATTTATAGTTAGACCAATGGATTACATAAGGCTCTTTAGGTGAAGACTTACAAGCTTTATAGTTGATCTTGAAAACTAAAAATGTGCCTCCAGCTCCCAACAAATTCTTAAATACTTCTAGCTACTGGTTATTTAGATGCATAGTAGATGGATTTCTCTCCATTATTATCTTGTTCTTATCAATAATATCCTAGAAATAATTCTTTAGATTCTTGTAGTTATAATTATCATTTAGCAGTCTCATGATAGTAGTAATATTTTCAATAGTCATACCGCTTAGGCACCTTAAGGTCACCTACTTGCCCTTGAAAAAAAATTCATAACTATTAGTTGAATGTGACAGAAGCATGCTTTTGCTTGATCAAAGACCTTTGTTATCTTAAGGTGGTCATCCCTAAGAAGATTGTTCAAAAGTATAGAATACCTAATAGATATTTTGGTGTACTAATCTATACTCCTTTGAGGTCTACACAGTTGAGTAGAAAAGTAGCAGTTGAGGGAGTGTCATTTTTTCCTTAGAAAAAGAGAAAATGCCTATAGAAGTTAGTGGCATCTTCTCACATGTAGCAGAATTATTAGTCTTGTTATGAACTACCATGAATTTCTAGTCATTATGTTAAATAGCTACTTATCAATGCATCTAGCTACCAGGAAAGCTTCATTTAGAGAATGAAACTTAGGATAAGCCATCCTCTTCTAAATCTAGTTAATAATTACTACTTCAAAAATGTCTTGAAATTGGCATTCTTCCAAATGATGAGGTAGTTTTGTTGATGTTGCTATCCATCAAGAAATGAATTTATTGATGGGTTCATTTGGAGCTATTTGATGTTGGTTAAAAACATCACGCTAGTACTTTTGAGGTACATTGAACTTGAAATGTTCAATAAAGGCTACAAGTATTTGCTCTAGATAGGTGATAGATCCATGCACTAGGGACCTATACCATTACAAAGCTCTTCTAGAAAGTAAGTTTTAGAAATATCTCAACATGATATGTGGGTAAGAAGCCAGATTCATGAATTCATTTTTGAATGTAACTACATGATTCATGGGGTCTCTTGTTTTTTCATTGTACTTAGATAAAATAGGTAGCAGAACTTCCTTAGGCAAGATAGGTAAAGGGACTATAGAATTGATGGGATTACTTAAGATCTTATCCAAGAAAATAGGAGAATTTCCTTGCAAGTTAAGCATCTTTGTTGTTCTATCTTCATTGTTTTTAACAGGAAGCATCATATCATTGATTAGTGCAAGTAGTTGTGGGTTTGTTCCAGGGGAGTTAATGATATAGAAAACCATAGTAGAAGGTGAAGAGGTTAAGAAAGAAAACATATAAGGAATGAGTCTAGTTGATGTGGGAGTGGCTATATCCAAAGAGATTGGGTTGGATGAGTATAGACGAAAAGAGAACACACTAGTAACTTGAGGGATGTTGAATGGCAATGGAGGAGAAAACATTAAAAAAGGTTAAAATAAAGGTATAGTAGGATGAGGTTAAGAAATGGAATAAGTGGTGGTTTCAAAGGATGAAACAAAGAACTAGAAGATGAAATGTGGGTTACTAACATTGTTAGGTGGAAATAGCTAATATGATGAAGTAGTGATAATGGAAAGGCTAAATGGTTTAGTAGAGAGTGGAACAAGTTCAAGTGCAATACTCTAAGTAGTTGAGATGCTAATGTTGTGATATTATAAGAGTAAGGCTTACTTTTGCCAAGTTTCCCTATTGGTTGCTCTTTATCCTTATATGTAAAATGAATTTCTAACTCAAAGGTAATGCTTCCTCTTCTATTTTGAGAGTGATATGAGGATCAAGAGGTTGATCTAAGATATTCTTCATCTTAGTTTCCTAAATTTTTGGATGACCATGTTCCCATATCTTTCTCCATAATAAAGTCTACCAAGTCCTTAGCTTCCATAACATCTAGTTTAATAGGGTAATCTAGATTAAGAGGAAAGGGTGGTAGCTCATTGAAATTATTATAGTCTACCATATGCTTAATCACATTAGGCATTAAGACATAGCCTAACTCTCTTTTGGCACATGCTATCTTGTAAGCCCTCAAACTTAGTCTTCTTGAGAACACTTGATTTCTCCTCAGATCTAGTAGCTTTTGGATTTTGAGAGCTTGATGATGATGATACCATAGCATCAACTATAGAGATTCTGTGACTTCATAGGGTTATTACCAATGTGTTGGTTTGTCCCTGAAAATAGGTTCATACTTGAAACAAAGGATGAGAGACTTTAGTTTTAAAGAGAATGTTGAAATCATAGAGAAATGACATGACATTAATGTTTTAACGTAGTGCATCAACAAGAGTTAGATAATAGGAAAATGACACTAAAATGACATTAGAGTCACAAGGAAAAACAATGCAATGTTAGTTGATGAGTCATGGTCTGTTAGGTGTCATGGTTTGTCAGGTCCTGTTATTGGACCCCTATTATTGGACCCTTGTTATCGAACCCCTGATATTTGATGAGTCCTAATATTGGACCCTCATTATTGGACCCCCAATATCGTAACCGCGATATCATGTACATAATATCAAGGCCTACCAAGCGATATTGGACATCCGATATTAGGACCTGTCTCATTACCTATAAATAAGAGGTAGTGCACTTGGTTTTGACATTAGTTCTTAGTCCCTTATCCAAACTCTTGTAGTTTTTCCCTCTTAGAGTTAGAATTATTTCTCAGTGCATGAGTGTGATGATTGTAATTGTACAACATTCCTGATTCGAGTGTGATGTACTTGGACACGCACATGACTAGAAATAAAGATCGAGATTACTTCATCATTGCAACATTCACCTAGTTTAATTATTTAATTGTTATTGTTATTTATTGCTTTCGTAGTTAATATATCTCTACCCTAAACTCCTTAATTGCGGGATGAGTACGACTTAATCACAAGCATTCAAGTGTAACTACTTGATAACCCAGTAGCGTACCTAGGATTTGCGCTTGGTAATCCCAGTAGTAGTCGTGCATGAGGTCCAAGATGTGTATGGATGATTAAGGAATGAATCCTCATCACACTTAGGCTATCTTAGATTCTCTCACCCTATCTCCTATTAGTTTAGATTCTCTCTCCCTTTTCCTCTTAGCTTAATTAAAGATATTTTCCATTGCCTCTAGGAGTAGCACTAGGTTAGGAACACATCATACACCTCACTCTGGACTAAACCATACGTGACAAAGAAAATACTAGTCCAAGTGGGAATATAGTGAACTGTGATCAATGAGTAACTATCTAGATACCACAACTAGCCCGTCTATGGAGTTCGACTGGATCGTGTGTGAAACACTCATATTTGTATGGTTGAGTGTAGGGGTACCTCGCCACTCATCATTGGTGTCATTTCCGGGGATAGTGCTAGTTATCTAGATTAGTTATATCATACAAGATTGTTGTAACAAGGTATTAATAATATATCTTTTAGATAAAGAAATTAAATCTAATTAAGTCACACACAATTCACAACCATGTATCTTTCACAACATAGTGATAATGCAACATTTGGCAAGGAAATTCATTGGAGAACCAACGAAGAAGTTTGGAGTACTCAATCTTATGCAGGGTTTTCATATGTTCATAGACACCCCAACGATACTCAAGGACTCTCACCATCCAACTCTGATACCTCTAGCAAGGATGGGACATCCCATAGAACGAGGGGGCCCATAATACCTAGGACCTTCTCAATAATTAACAAAAATTTATCCAAGGATGATTGGGATACTTACAAAAGTCATGATGAGTCTTCTAGCTCTTTTTCTTCCTCTGCTCCTTCAATGTCAGGTTGTGACATGGATGATCATCTCTCTAGGGGTTGGCATAGAAATATAAATCGAACCCACGAGAAAAATCAGGAACACCAACATGAACAAAGACAACATCATCCCAACTCACAAACTCATAACCTACTTAGTGACGATGAACCCTTGTTGGCCACTAAGAGCCTAATGCATATACAAGAGGCTATTCAAATAGCCTGCAGGCATCATAAGGAATGCTGTCTACCCATGCTTGATTTAAATAACTTTCCAAAATTTTTAGGAGGCTATGATTTAGATCTTCAACAACATCTACAAGATTTCCATGATGCTTGTGTATGGAACAATTTCAATAATGGATGGAAAAAACTTAAGCTCTTTCCTGTGACACTTGTTGGCCAAGAAAAAGTATGGTATAGGTCCCTAAAACCCAAATCAATTCTATGTTGGCCAACAATGGTAGAGCTATTCAACAAAAGATATCAAACTTATGCAAGAGTGTCATCCTTGAGGAAACAAAGCCAAGAGTGGAAATAAGCACAACATGAACCCTTGGACATGGCCTTAGAAAGATATTATGCATTGTTAAACAACTACCCAGGCCATGGGTTCTCCAAGGAGAGGCTAATGTACCACATTATTGATGGGCTTCGTAGTGAAGCAAGGGAGACCCTAGGGATGTATGCCTAAGGTCAACTATATGAACTACTAACCCATCAATTCCAAGAGCTTATTAAGCGGGTAGAAAAAGAAGAAGGAGACATGGCTAGATGGGAGAATGTTGAAAAATCTCAATGGGACCAAAATCTTACATCAACAAAGGTCCATAATTTGAAAGAGGAGAAATCAACTCACCTCAAGGAGGTGGAATCATCTTTGCCAACACTACAATCATTAAACAAAATTGAGGCACAGATCAATAAGATGAGTGAATGGATGCATAAAAAATGTGAAGAATATGCCAACATTATTGGAGATAGAATCATGATGAACCAAGAAGCAGGATGAAACACCTTTAGACAATCGGAAAGAAGGGTAGAAGAGAATAATAACTTAACAGCCAATCATATGTATCAATGTAACGTTTGCCTGTACGATCACCCCAAGGGCCAATTCCCAATCTTGTCACATTTGCATGAGCATTGGGGAAGAGTGTTGCACCCAGAGTTCGTATAGAGATACTGTGTTCAATCATAGTGGCAACAATCCCAGTCGTTTGGGGGGGGGGGGGGCACCCTCGAACTGGGTACACCCTTCATATCATTTGAACCCAAGTGCCTATCAAGTTCAACATCTTGCTTCCCCAACTGGGTCAACATACTCTATCTCACCATATTATTATCATTCTCCTCAATACCATCAATCCATATCCTTTCCAACAGGACCACCACCTTGGGTACCTTACACTTCTCCTCAATTCCAACATTCTCATCCTTTACCTCCTTCTACATTGCCACTAGTTGTTCTTAAGGGATTTGCATCACAACATCAACCCACAAACGTTACTTGTGCTTCTACTGTTAATAGTAGTGGGAATCCTCCAAAACATCATAAGTGTCCCTTCTTTAGACATGTCCATAGAAAGGGACACCACCATTCAGAAACCATTGCATCTGCCAACTCAACACAAGTCCAACACTGTGGTGCATCTTCTTCTTCGAACCCAATGCCTTGTGTTACCTTATTAAGGCCACCACTCAATACTCCAACAATCATGTAGCCCAATGAATATAGCCACATGGGGAGAAATGTTGATCCTTGCATACCATCTTATGGTCATGGGTGCCATAGTGGGTCAACCACTCATCAATTGACTACATCTTATAAATTTCCCCACTATGTTTACTACAATCAAGTGTGTGAACCCCACTTGGGGTACATTCCAACCACCACATCAAAAGACACCTAGTGGTTCAGATATGATCAGATCCCAATATATCCAACATGCAAGGATCCCAATTCTTCATTTATTAATCCTAGCCATGCTCAACTATTTAGTTATGAGGGACATTCCCCATTCTAATAACAAGTAGGATTGCTAAATATTTTTCATTTTCTTTAATTTTAAAATTTTTATTTTTTAGTTTTTCAATTTTCAACTTATTGTTTGATCTTTTTGCTTTTTTGTCTTTTTATCTTTTTAACTTTTTATGAGTAATCTCATCTAGGAATAAAACACTCATGTGAACTATTGGTTGAGGTGCTGTTTTATGCTATCAAGTCTTAGGTGAATAATTACTTGGACGGCGAGCCACAACATCCACTTATCCATTCTATTAATAAGAGGTTCTACCTTGGGTACAATGATATTATTAATCATTAAAAATTAAAGTAATTTTGTGCTCATTATGCCAAGAGTGAAGAATGATGGACCAAGAAGGAATGGCCAGGGTGTGACATCAAGGGGACTTGTGGATTTTCTTGGGTGGCATCTGGAAGAGTTATCATGCAGCTTGGTTGTTCTAAGATCCTTGTAGATCTAACAAAAAATGTGAGTAAGAGTAATCAAAAGGCACTCAACCAGAGAAAAATAATAATAATGCTATTCTAGGGGGTCCCACTAGAAAGACATGCACCCATGCCTGAAGGTAGACGGCTTCTTTGGATTAAGCAACACTTCAGCAAAAAAAAAAAACAATGAGTGCCACAAGCAAAATCACTCCTCCCTTGAATGAAACACCAAGTGATCGTACACCTTGCTGTCATGGTGCTCTTATGGTTGTCCATCATTGGATGAAGCAATGCAATGTCATTGATTATAGGAATGGGTTTGGTCCTGATTTTGGAGTGACAGGTTAATGACACATTAATTATGCCTTACACTAAGGATTCATTCTACCTTGGGTTAGTTACCTCATGTCCCAATCTCTGTAGTCCCTTCTACAATTCGCCTCATCTCACTATTCATGTAATTGTGACTCGTGTCTTGTATAGCATTGAATTCATATCTCATCACGGTGGTATCAACATGTGTGTTTTTTGTTGCATCAACATAGATTACATTTAACCCTTCTAGTGCCTATGGACATTTTAAGGTGTGGTTATGAAAGGGCATTATACATTGGAACCTACTTTGGGGAGGACCCACTTGCGTGACTTTTGTAGTTTGTACTTGTTGCACACCATGACATCATCTTATACCCTCCGAGTACTTCATTGCCAAATCTATTCTTTCCTTTGTCATCATTTTATCAAACATTCCTCAAAACTAGGTCCTTTTATGTGTCACCTAAACAAACCAAGTTTGACATTAAACTTTTAGGGAAAATTCCTTGAAAAAATTTCTAACTCTAAAATCACACTAAGCAAAGAATTCAACATTTATTAAAGGAAATGAGTAAGGTATGAAATCATTGAACTTTTTTCAATAACCTTACTAACCATTGATCTTTGTGTGATTATAGATGGCCCCTAAAAGAAGATAACAAAGAGGACCTTCTCAAGGTGAAACCGAGTGACCAGGGGGAGGTAGAGGCCAAGGACCTCATGTAGAACATGCAGAGTAGAAGGCATAATCATTCAACATCCATCATGGAACTCCTGTTACTATATAATCTATCCAAGCAAAAGGAGGAGAGGTTAGGACCTGAGCCTATGAAGAGGAACGACAGCTATTTGTGGCATGGCATGTTAAGGTCAATCAAGTGTTCCCGCAGCTGCCATGTCTATGGAAAGTGCTGAATCCATCAAAAATTGGAACATTAGCATGGATGAATCATAATATATGGATAGAAGAGGAGAAACTTCAGGCACTTCTTCAACAGTATCAATCTTAGAAGCCTGGAGCGCAGAACAAAGGAAAGGCACCCATGGAGAAGCCACCACTACCGGGAACCCCATGAGTTCCACAAGTTTTGTATTTTATGTCTGTGTCCAAATTTTGTTTAATTCTCCACTGCAGCATGAATAAATTCCTAGTCAATCAATAATCCCATACCTATCCACTATGTAATCAATTGAACTTGTTCCTTACTTTCTTTGACTCAAGGACAAGTTGTTATTCAATTGTGGGGGTATGATGAGTCATGGTCTGTTAGGTGTCATGGTTTTTTAGGTCCTATTATTGGACCCTTTTTATTAAACCCCTGATATCTGATGAGTCCTGATATTAGACCCTCGATATCATAGCCCCGATATCATGTATGCGATATCGGGGCCTACTAAGTGATATTGGACATTTGATATCGGGACCTGTCTCATTACATATCAATAAGAGGTGGCACACTTGGTTTTGACATTAGTTCTTAGTCCCTTACCCCAAATCTTGCAGTTTTTCATTCTTAGAGTTAGAATTATTTCTCAGTGCATGCTCGCAATGTGATGATTGTAATTGTATGGCATCCTTTATTCAAGTGTGACGTACTTGGACACGCACATGACCAGAAATAAAGATCGAGATTACTTCATCATTGTAGCATTCACCTAGTTTAATTATTTAATTGTTATTTTTATTTATTGCTTTTGTAGTTAATATGACTTAATCACAAGCATTCAAGTGTGACTACTTGGTAACCCAGTAGCGTACCTAGGATCTATGTTTGATAATCCTAGTAGTAGTCATGCACGAGGTCCAAGATGTGTATGGATGATTAAGGAACGAATGCTTAGCACACTTAGGCTAGCTTAGATTCTCTCACCCTATCTCCTATTAGTTTAGATTCTCTCTCCCTTTTCCTCTTAGCTTAATTAAGGATATTTTCCATTGCCTCTAGGAGTAGCACTAGGTTAGGAACACATCATACACCTCACTCTGGACTAAACCATACATGACAAAGTAAATACTAGTCCAGGTGGGAAGATAGCGAACTGTGATCAATGAGTAACTATCAAGATACCACAACTAGCCCGTCTGCGGAGTTCGACTGAATCGTGCATGAAATGCTCGTATTTGTATGGTTGAGTGTAGGGGTACCTCACCACTCATCATTAGTGTATCAACAAAGCATGTCAACAACACTTAGTGTAAAAAAGAAAAAAATATGAAAATGTTGAAATTCATAGAAAAATAGATTAGAAAGCAAATCATAGAAGTAATGTTTAGTTTTGTAGATATCCTACTTCTAGTGCTAGAAAGATATTGTGGTAGGAATCATTGTAATTAATGAAATCTAACACAACCTAACACAAAAATGAGCTAGAAAATTTGTGGCCACTTAATGGTTTAGGAAAATTAAACTTCTGGGTAACCTCCCTTAATTCATAAGGAGACTTGGGGATTGAAAGAAAAATATTATAATCTAAGCCATATGTTTTACCAATGTTAGTGAGTGTCAAGCAAAAGGATAAATGTGTGAAATAGCCAAGTAGAAAAACAGACAAAGATCACATATAATGCACAACAAAAAGAGACAAAACACTTTGCTATGTAAAAAAGGTAAATGTGTGTATGTGTGATTGGCAGTAGACAAAAAATAAAAAGATTGAACTCATCAAAATGTTAAACGAAGGGAAAATGTAGAAAAATAAAAGGTAGATTTGTAATAGATCTAGAATATTCTAGAGGCAAAAAGCTAGATAAGAAAATAGATTATAATAAGAAACCTATGAAATATGTTTTGGTAGGTGCACTAGGAATGAGAGGCATTCGGCAAGAAGTTCTATTACTTCATTCTTACTTTGATGCATACATCTAATGTAGATCTAGTATGAATAATAGTATGTCTAGTAGTTGATGAATTAAAGGGAAGGATATGATTAGTGTATTAACCTAATTCCAAGTAATTTCTCCATATGTCAGCAGAATAAGATGAAGGTGATATAATGTGTTAGCAAGGAAAGGAAAGAAAAGGAGTGTGATTATTTTTCATTGAGCTAGAGTCTTTAAAAAATATGTTCCAAATCACTACTCGCAAGAAAGTTAATAGCTCTAAGTGAAAGAAAGAGCTACAAATGCTAAGAAGATCTCATAAAGCTTGAAGAAGCAAAATGCTAACCAAGAGTGTCTAGAAAGCTAAATAGAGCCAAGCAAAAGCTAACACCTTTATGTTTAGGGGTATCCTCCTATTTATAAGCTAAAAATATCTTGTAGATTGTGCAAAAATGATGCAATGGGGTCCAAAACAATTTTCAAAAGATTCTAGAAGGTTCTAGATAGGAGAAATGATGTGAAAAAGTAAAATTTGATGCTAGATTTTGAAAGTAAGACATGAGACATTAAAGAGGTTGTGTAGAATTGATACTAAATGTGAAAACTTAATTTGACACTAGATGTAAAAAAGCTAATGTGTTGTAAGAGCAAAAGATGACATTAGGCATCAAAAGTGGAATTGATGTCAAACATTAAAAAGTGAGTCTAATGGAAAATTTCAAAAGCTAATTTGATGTGAAACTTTAGAAGTTGGAATTAGAATATATATTGAAGTTGACATTAGATGCAAAAATTAAAAGAAGAGGAAAAACATCATTTTTGGTAAATTGGAGATAGAAATCCAGAAATCACACTATAGATGATGTAGGACATTGAATTTGGACTTCTAAAAAGGACTTTAAGTGCTAAAAAGCCATTGAATATAACCAAGTCTCTGACTTATGCAAGAAACCAAAGTGGCTAATACAATAGGATATAACCAACCTGTAACAAAGCCATCACATGATTATCTATCCCATGAGATATGTATAGCATTGGTTTGCTAACTACAATTGAATGTTGGTAATCTTGAGAGGAGGAAGCTTCTAATCAAGATACTATTGTAGAGATAATATTGACTCTAGAACTAAAGTCACAAAGAGCTAGGTAAAGGCCCTTTTTGCTAATTTGAATTTTCACCATGGGACTACTAGGGTCTAATTACTTTTCAAGAAGATTTTCTTTTTGACTAGTTGTATAGCCATCGTAGACATTGAGATGGTAATAACATCACCATTAGATGTTGTCCTGTTATGTCAATAAGACATAGTTGTTGAACTTTACAATAGATATTATACTTTGATTATGCTTAGGAAATTTTATTAAGACCTCCTAGATATGGACTTTCATATATCATGAATGATTTTTCTCTCCAAATGATGGAGAAGGTGATGCAAACCCAATCCCATGATTGCCATATCTATGCTTGTGATAAATTTTTTTTACTATGATGCTTTAAGCTTTCTCTTATAACCAAATCAAAAGAGATTGATATTACTACCTAGATGTAGACATGAAAGGAGGATTGATATAGAAGAAAATAATACATAATTTAGGTTGCATTAGCTTCAGTTGATTGGATATCCCATCTTGCATAGGTCCAAGAAGTAGAAGCTACTTCTACTAGGGAGCTTAACTAGCAAGATTTCTTAAAGAAGGTAGGTATTGTTGAGGTGTCATTGATTGGGGTTAATGTAAAGAAATTTCAAGTAGTGAAAGAATTGCTTGGTTATACTGAATTTAGAAAGAATCAACTAATAAAATTTAGATTTTTGTAAATATTAGGAACTTATCCATAATTTGGAAAAATGAAGTCCTACAAAAGATATCTAGAAGTTGAGGCTATGTTATATTCTTTACAATCTATCAAAAATCACAATAATTCTAGTAGAGCAACTTTGAAATATGATAATTCAAAATTTATTACATTTTTGATAAAATTTTAAATGAACCTTTTCATAAATGTTAGCTTTTAAATAAATCTAATATCACATTATATTATTGTATGATGAAGGAGAAATAATCTAATCATTTACTATCATTAATTTTGGTAAAAATTTAATATTTAGAAAATCTTCCAAATTATAGAGCTAATTTCTCTAAGACCACAATATCTATTGTATTGGAATTTTAGATACATGTAGCCATCTATTCTATCTTTGTAATAAATTTTGAATTACTAAAAATTATTATAAAATGACTAAGATATGATTAAAATAGTGAATGTCCCCAATTTTCACTATTCAACTTTCAAGATTGAGTAAATAATGATGAATGATGATGAATTGATGATGAAATAAGCAAATTCTTACTAAAATTATATTGATGATTCTGTGATATAAATTTCCAATGGATGTCTTGGATATGTATATAAATTTTACTAAAAATAATACAATATAGCCATAATGAAAAATCCCTTGAAATTTAAATATATATATGGATTGAGGCCAAGATAATATTACAACTACCCATAAATCTAGAGATTTCCTATATTTTATTAAAATTAAATTTTATTATATAATAAAAATAAATAATTATTATATTTTACTCTAAAAAGCCAACAATTCCTCCTTAGAGTGGAAGGCAACTTTTATTATTTATTTTTATTTTCTCATTTCTTTATCATGCTCTAAATTCCTATAGATTTATTAAGTTGATTTTGTGAAACAAAAATTTTTGATTAGTAAGTCATCATGTTACTCCTTTTCACTAATGTGAATGGGTTTGATGGTTCCTTCTTTCACTTCTTACTTGATGAAATAGTACTTGATGTTAATGTGTTTGGATATTTTATGTTGCACATAGTTTTTGGATGTTTGAATTGTTACTAAATTGTCACAATAAAAATTTTTAGGAAGATCAACTTCAATTCCAAAGTGTAAAAAGAAGTTTATTTAGCTAGAGTGTGTATTACAGACATTCTGCCATGGTAATAAACTTTGTTTCACATGCGGATAAGTTGATGTATGATTATTTCCTTGATTACTAGTATATTGGATTTTTTTCATGCATAATAAGATATTCTATTATGGAACTTTTATCATCATTATCTCCTACCCAACCAGCATCTAAATATGCATAGTTGCAAGTTCCTTTTACATACTTGAGGATATGCACAATTTCTTGCATGTGAGATTACCTTGGCTCTTACATGAATTGGATAAGTATGATGTTGCATATTATAAATTTGGTCTAGTATGGTAGAAAAACTAAGGTGATCCAATCATGGTTATATAAATGATTACATCTATGAAAAGAGTCTTACCTTTACTAGTTAACTTAAATTGTATGGCAAAGGATTGTTGATTGGCTTCTTATTCTTCATATTGAATTTTTCAATGATGGAATTTGTGTGTTTGGTTTGATGAATCTTCATTCCTTCCTTATCCTAGTTTACTTTAATTTCTAGGAAGTATTTGAGTTCTCCAAGATCCTACATTTCAAATTCAATTTTCATGTCATTCTTAAATTCTTTTGCTAGCCTTTTATTGGTGGCATTGAGGATAATGTTATCTACATATAGTGATATGATGATGAATTTATCTTCTTCCTTCTTAAAATTAAGTGTTTCTTCAAACATGTAAGTTTGATCATTCTTTCCAATGATATAGTCATTAATTCTCTAAAACTAATCTCTAGGTGCTTGCTTTAGGTCATATAGAGCTTTGTTGAGTTTTCATATTTTGTTCTCTTTTTCTTTGATAACATAGCCTTTAGGTTGATAGATGTATGCTTATTCTTTAATGTATCCATTTAGAAATGTTGACTTAACATCCATTTATTAAATATTTAGATCTTTATGTGCTACTATGGAAAGAATGAGCTTGATGGTTTCAAATCTAGCCATTGATGTAAAGATTTCTTCATAGTCAATATGTTGTGACTTCTCATTTCTTATTTTACTTTTTTTTATATAGCTAGTTAAAATCAATAATTTATTAACTTTTGGTTTTTTCACCAATTTCCATGTGTTATTTATTAGGATGGTATTATACACTTTATTCATGGCTTCTCTCCAAACTTGTAATTGCATGGCCTCATTGACATTGATTGGATTAATTGAGACTGCTAAATATGCCATAATTGTAATATTGTGAGATCTTGTAGTTCTTTTAAAATTTTTTTATAGCATTTGAGAGAGAGGATGGTTTCTTTAAACCTAAGGTTTTAAACCTTGATATGTTTTTAATTTCTCTTGCTATTTGAAAAAATTACTTGTAACAAAATTTGTCTCATCAAATATAACATTATTTGAAACATTTCATTTATAATTCATTGGTTCATAGCACCTATATCCATTGGTGTGAGAATCATAACCAAGAAAGATGCATTTCTTTTCTCTATCTTCAAGATTGTTAATGAATTGCTTTGGGATCTTTACATATAAATGACATTCAAATATTCTCATATGACTTAGTTTAGAAACTTTGGTATATAGAACTTTATATGTAGATCTATCTTCGTTGTTTTTTGTGATGATTCAATTAGAAATATAACATGTAGTTGTAATAATAATACTCCAATATTAGTTAGATAGTGAGGCATTCTTTATTATGAATCTTTTTATGTTTTATATTATTCTATTCTTTCTTTTAGCTACTCCATTTGATTGCGAGCTATATCCACATGTGGTCTAATGTAAAATATAATTTTCTTTACAAAACATATTAAATTTTTTATTTATGAATTCACATCCTTTTTCTAATGGCCTTAATCTTGAGATTCATGGAGTTTTCAATTACTTTGTCGAAAGTTTCAAAGTATTTGATGGCTTCATTCTTTTATTTTAGACTATAAGTCCAAGTGTATCTTGAGTAGTCATCTACTATGACCATGAAGTAATTGAAATAGTGGATATTAACCCAAAAATATTTATGTGTAGAAGATCAAATGAATTTTTCTTCCTTATAATGTGAGAGTTTTGATGAGGATTAGTTTGCTTTCCTTGTATGCAAGTCTCACATATGTCTTGATAAATATTTGAAATTTTTATTTTGAGAGCTTTTTCCTATTTAGATTTTGTGATAGAAGGTGTGACCAAGTATTTCATGCCAAAGTCTAGACTTTCTAAAATCCTCATTATCCTTTTCCTTAACTTCATCGTTATTTGGGATTTTGTTGGCTTTTTTTGTGAGAACATGATTTTCTTGAGTAATCTAGTTGCTTATGATGTTTTCTTTTTCATTGAGATAGTCACATGCAAGGTGTTACAATTGAAAAATTCGATCGCTAGAAAATTGAAAGTCTCAATGTAGCAACCTCAACCTTGAATCCTCAGGGCCTCCATAAAAATGGGATTCAAGGTGCCTTGGACAATCCAGTAGATCATCGAAGGACTAAAAGGAGGGTAAACGAAATTGTAAAAAATAAAATGCAAGAAAAATTAGAGATCTAAAAATTGAAAGTAAAATACAAATTGCAAAAATGTTGAAACTTAAACTTTATTAAAAAATAAAAAATGAGTTTGAGGAATGTGTACAACATGTGCCCATGGGAGAGCAAAGGGCATGGTGGGGGTGGGGTGTGGGTGTGTGTGCTTCACTTCGATGGGGGTTCAAAGTTTGTTGAAGCTGATGTAATCCATTCCACAATCTAGATGCTTCATCACTCCTAATGTTATTGAACCTTCTCTACTGTTGCTCCAGATCTACAACATTGGCTACTGCTAGGGGTTGAGAAGTGTGAAGGATTTGGGTTGTCAAAATGTTCTACACTAGGAGTTGAGGATCCTAGGAGTGCAGCATGGATGTCCAAAGTTCACAAATCCCAAAGTGGTGATGGGGGTTACAAGGCGACAATGGTTCCATGTTGGAAGGCTTCAAGAAGCTATGTTTTTGCAAATTTGTAAGAGCTCTTAGATGCCCAAAATGCCAAGTGCTCAAAAATGCCAAAGTGTGAAATCTCAAAATGATGTTTGGGGTTGTTTTTTATAGGTTTTTTGGCCTTAATTTTTGCTACAAATTGGCTACAAATGGTTGACAGATTGGCTGCAAGTTTTTACCATGTCTAGGTGGGGTAGGTGGATCTTCCTCACTGGAGGCAAATTTGGATCCTCTTCACTGGAACTTCCTTGCTAAAGGAAATGTGCAAAAATCTTGGCTATGTTGAATCTATGCTAGGAGGATGAAGAATCAATGTTGGAAGGGGAGGCTTAGACTAGTCCATGTTGGGCATTATGCATCCCTCACCCCTCCACGTTGAGGTTTACACCTCCATGATGGGGGTAGATGATCCATACCCCTTCACACTAGAAGTAGGTGAGATCTACCCCTTCATGCTATGGGTAGATGGGTCTTATCCATGGTACATGAGTTATACCCATGGTAGGTGAGTTATATGCCCATGCATGCATATCTAGCATAGAAAATGCTATACCCCCCATAAAACCCATCAAATTGTCTCTTTTAGCATTTCAAAAGGCATTTTTGATCCCCTACAAGCCCAAATTAGACATTACATGACTTTTTCCACTTGGGGGATGAGACGTTGACTACTTATGAGGCATTTTTAGCTCCAAAAATATGAAATATGCAAAATTGCCCCTCATGTACTATAATCTTCATGTTTACAATGAATTTTTAACCTTAGGTTTCATCGGGTGAAGGCCACAAATGCTACAAAGGTTACAACATGTGATTTTGGTGGGATTTCAATGGCTCCTCTTTGTTGGTGTTTGGAGGATTAAATTGAGAGACATTGACAAAAAATACAAAACACCACTGTAAGTCCACCACCAATGTTTCCTCTTCACACTTGATCCAGTTGTGTCAAACCATGCCAAAGAGTGCTCCTGATGAAGAAGTAAGGTTATGATGAGGACATGGTGATGAATTCATAGGGAGATGGTCATGGACGATAACAATGCATTCCAGGTGCTTACACCATGGGTTAAGTAATTAAGGTTATGCACTTCACATTTAGAAGTATGGTTCACTTGGCAAGTGTGTTTGAGGAACCAACATCTCGTTCCAAAGTTCTTTGGCCATTAGGTTCATTCCTTTGCCTGTTTAGAGCCATAGCTTTGTCCTTTAAGCTTTACTGGCCATTTAGCTTCTTGGCAATTTGCATCCTCATTTTTTTATGGGGTGAAACCTTCATTGGGTTTCTTTGCTAAGGCTAGTTAGATTTAGTTTTCCCATTGAGTAAGTTGTGTTGCACTTAATGGACTTGGTGATTTTTCCATTGAATGAGGAGTGTTACACTTGATGGACTTAGTGTTTTCCCACTAAATGAGATGTGTTACATTCAAGTAGACTTGGAGGTGAACCATGATGAAGGGATGCCATATAGCCATGAATGCATAAATGTCAAACATTGATCAACATCATTTCTAAAGGTATAAAAGTTCATAATCAAGCTATAGGGTTGGGCTCAAGAAGTGGTGCTAGATGGAGGGTAATAGTACAAGCACTCTTGACACAACAAGACAAACTCACTGAATCATGCATATCAAGGTTGCATGTGACTTGGTGCTGTAATGAATTACATCCTTGTGATGGTTCATGCTTCATCCTATAAACACAAGTCCAAGAGGACAAGAAAACCAAGCTAACAAAGCATGTTATACTATTACAATGCATATATGCCACTTGGAATGATAAAACCATGCCAGCTAGGTCACCAATCTTGATAGCTCAAGGCTGTTGCAAGCCATGTTACTAGTTTAAGGCCTTGGTAGGATGTGTTGCTAGTTTTAAGATTGTAGTAGACTATGGTGCTGATTTAAGGCCTCCATAGGTCATGGCATTAGTATAAGATTTTAGTGGACCATGTTGCCAGTTTAAGGTCATAACAGGCCATTGAAAGATGTTCTTTTGTTATGCCAAAAGATGTCATGGAGGCTTGGTTCTTGTAGATCATCAAAGTTGTCAACATCAATCATTTGTTACAACCTATCAATAATGATAACACTACAAGCAAACATGTGAGTGTTAGATGTAAATAGGGCTATACAATGACTATAATGTTGCATTGAAAGGGCTTGATGTGGTTATGAGTAGGATTAAGTTCTAATGAGTAACTTGATCCTATGTGTTTTCTCCTTACCATTGCAGTCTAGATGGAAATTTTGACTAAGGGACCATCCATGATGTTTTTAGCTTTAGGATTGATGATCATTGGGCTATTTTAGGGTGTTATGGCTATATAGTGTAGTGGTTTCAAGGCTTGAAGGTTTGGATATTTGGTCTAACAAAATAATGAGAAGGGTTTATTTAGGTTTTAAGGCTATTTGGGTTTAATTCCTCATCTTCCTTGTTTATTCCTACATAACAACATAAGTACATCAAGTGACACCTCTGTAATAAGATTGTTAAAATCGAAAAAAGAATGATAAAATAATGTTAATAATGCAAGATATCATGATAATGGTGCATAAGCTAGATAAATATGTTGCAAAAAAGACCACACAAGTATCTAAATAGGATCAACAAGGCCACAATGCATGAGTTCAGGGCAATACAAGATCATACATGGTGAAATATGGTTACATTTATCTGGTTTTAGGCTTTAGTAGGTCATGTTGCTAGTTTAAGGCCTTGGTAGACCATAGTTACATGGTGTTAAATGATGGTTAGGGAGGGCCAAATCCCATCATTCAACACTAATCAAAGGCTAAAAAAGGGTTAATAAGGCTATAATATAGAGAATAAAGGCAAACACATTGAAATTGAAGTAGTATTGAGGCTAAATAAGGTCAACAATGCATAAGTGGTCAAAATAGGTCATAACATGATGAAACAAGGCTACATGAGGTAAAATAGAATACATATGATAAAGCTTGATCAAAACAAGGTAAAAAAGGATTAAATTTTTCTAGTTTTAGGTCTTAGTGGATGATGGTTTAAGGCTACAAGGATCATAGATGAGTTTGGGCATCAATTAGGGCTATTTTATGACTGTTTGACCTAAGAAAGCAAGGTTTTTAGGATATTTATGCTAGCCATCATGGAAGGGGTGACCTCTAGCATAGATAAAAAATATTGAGGGGTTTTAAGGCTTATTTTGGTTAGTTTTCAACTCTTGGTGGTTTTCATGTTAGCATAGTTGATTGGGGAAGGGAATGAGCTATTTTTGACATCAATTTCAACCCTCCATAATTCCCCATTAGAGATTGAAAGTTTTTTTGACATTGGATCTACACTGGCAAGCATGGAGACCAATGGAAATATGTTTTATTGCATCAAGAGGATCAAAATTAAGGTTCCAAGGCCTTCCCAAGGTAGTGTGGGGCTAGATCTACCAAAATTCCTCACTTTGAAGGTTGAAAATGGTTAAAAAGTAGGTCTTAAAGCTACACCCCCATGTCTCCACATTGGCTAGCATGGATGGAAGGGGGATCAACATGGAGGATCTAAATCTAGGCCAAAATAGGATCAAACATGGTTGGATGGACATCTAGGACTAATATCTAGTAGTGGTGTATCCCCTAGCTATGTTTTAAGATCATTTTGGATGGGTTTTGGGGATTATATTTGGTTAGGAGTAGTTTATACGTTGGATCCATGCTAGCCAACGTGGAGTCAATGTGGAGCAAATGGGATGTCCTTGCTTTTTTTTTCCTAGGATGGTATTAGGAGAAAATTGACCAATTTTTCAGGTTCCTAGGGATGTAGACCATGATTTCTCAAGTTTTTGGTTGATTTTGGCCAAGTATAAACTTGAGGCTATGAGGTCTTAGGCTTTGCTAGTGCAGGTTTCTAGTCTTCTAGAGTGTCGATTTATTATTGGAGGAAGAAAGGTAGCTCATTCACATTGGCTAGCATGCAAGAGGAGGTTCCTAGTGTGGATAGATCATGAATTTCAAATCTAGAACAATTTTGATCACAATCAATCATGCATGTCAACTTCCAAGGTTGCTCCTGTCTAGGGCTAGGATTTAGGATCAAAATTAGGCAATTTCTAGGGTTTCTAAGTGGTTTTATAAGCTACCCTCTAGTTCCACATTAGATCCACATTGGCTACCATGGAGGAGTAAAAGGGATTATTTTTTGTCTATTTTTGATCAGTTTTGGTCATTTATGTGCATTTCTAGGATTGTTGATGTTGATGCTCAAAGCCTAGGATCAAAATTTGGTAATTTTAAGAATTTGTGAATGGTTTTTGGACTTACTTCTCCTGATCCATGTTGGCTCCATGCTAGTCAGCATGGAACCAACATGGAGAACTTTATGAAGTTAGATCTTTTGTAATTTTTGATCATTTTTAGGTAGTCTAGTGGCTTTTGGAAAGGTTGAAAGGGTTGTAGGATTGGTATAAGGTAATTTGGTGTTATTTTGATGTGTTTGTAATCCCCCATAAACCTTCCTAGCTGCACCCACATTAGCTCCATGCTGGCTAGCATGGAAGCTAGAAAAATTCTAAAATGGGATGATTTCTGACAAATTCTATGGATCGTAGAACTTAGAAGGGGGGATGAATAAGTTCCCAAAATTAAACCTTTATAAAATAAAGCACACACATAAATTTATGTGGTTTCCCAACATGGGTACTCCACACTTGGAAGGTAGATCACAAGCACATCTCCTAACTTTATTGCTCTCAAAATATGGTTGAAGGGTCCACACCTTATACAGTATTCAATCCTTGCTACAAAGTATTGTATAGTAGCATGAATCACTAAAGCCTGCAAAGTCCCATTAGGATTAGAGATGTGGTTTCAAGGGTCCCACAACCTTTACAATCTTGAGCCCTACATCAGAGTGTTGTACTGCAACACCAATAACTCAATGTTGTAGGGTCCCAACAAGCTCAAGGAAATCAACCCCATAGGGTAATAAGAACAAGAATTACAAGGGAGAATTGCAACTTATTTTGTTGATCCTTGTACAATTAGGTACAACACACTTTAAAAATCCAAAATGATAAGACAATGAAGGGCAATAGAGAATTCAATGATTACAAATGATTATACAATGAATACAACAAGGTTTTCTCATTTCCCAATGCACATAAATTCTTCTTATAGCTCCCCTATTTCTAAATCCATCTTTGAACTTGTGCAACTACTAGCTAATGATCAATAATAGTCATGGGAGACGTCTTTCTCATTCTTGAGACGTCTCTCTGAATTTTCCTTCAATATTGGGAAGGCATCTTTGTTTCCTGAAAGATGTCTTTCTAAAGTCTCCATAATGGAAGAATTTCTCTTATGGAAGATGCCTTTTTGAACTTGGTCTACATTCTATAAAGACGTCTTTTCCTCATGAAAGGCATCTTTGTCTAAGAAAGATGTCGTGCTATTTCTAAAGACATCTTTGTCGAAGTTCACTTAAATTTTGTCAAGATGTCTACTGCTTCCCAGACATGTCTTTCTTCACCTTCCTTTGCACAATGAATCCTTCATTCTTTGTCCATAACCTTTCTCAATCCAAGTTCTTGTCTTGCAAGCACAACAACTACACACATATACAAACAAAATTGTTTTCCATTTTTCTTAATGTTTTAACATACCAAAACTAAAAGGTCCACAATCTCCCCATTTTTGGTAATGTTCCAAACATAAGAAAATGGATTAGTCTTGTTCCAATAATAATAACATAATCATAACACATTTTACCTGCTTCTTTTCCTTTTTGGATAGAACCAAAAATGTGAGGTGAACTCCCCCTAAATAGATGCATAGAGAAAAGAAAATGTTTTTTTTAGCGTTTTCAATTTGTGATTTTTGTTTGGTTTTGTTTTATTTGGAATAGAATGAATGAAAAAAAATTAGTACATGATAGGACAAGATCCTATCCCAATATCCTTGCATAGAGATGCCAATTGATGTTCATCTACGATTTTTGTGAAGACATCAACTAGTTGACTTTCTGTTCTCATGAATTCTAGTCTAACATGACCATGTTGTGTATGCTCTCATATGAAATGATGGTGAATCTCAATATGTTTGGTACAATAACATTGGATTGGATTCTTGGTCATATTAATGGCACTCTTATTATCACATTAGATAAGAGTTAATTCTATGTTTATTCCTAGATCTTTGAGAATCTCTTTCATCCAAAGTAATTAATCACAACAACTACTGGTAGAGATGTATTTAGCATCTATGGTTGAAAGAGATGTAGAGGCTTTCTTTTTGGTAGTCAAAGAAACAAGAATTCTTTCCAAAAAGAATCTTTTGGAGCTGACTAATATCTAGCACACAATCCTACACTTAAAGCTATATCTAGTCAACTTCTAGTTAGATAAAGAACACTACTAATCATACCTTTATAAAGTTTGGAATGAACCAACTTACCTTGGTCATCTTTAACAAGTTTAGAATTTGCATCCATTGGAGTACCTTTAACCTTAACATCAACCAAGTTGTATTTTAGTAGAAGATCTTTTACATACTTGGTTTAACATAAAAAGGTTCCATTAGTTGTTTAATAGATTTGAAACCCAAGAAAGTTCTTGAGTTCTCCCATCATACTCATTTCAAATTTGGACTACATGAGATTAGAAAACTTCTTTCAAATGATTTCATTAGTGGCACCAAAAATAATATCATCAACAAAAATTTGAACAATTAGAAGATCTTTTCCTTCTCTTTTAGTAAACAACATAACATTAACCTTAACTCTTTCAAATCCATTAGATATGAGACATTGGGAAAGTCTTTCATACCAAGATCTTGGAGCTTATTTAAGACCATAGAGAGCTTTATTGAGTTTGTAGACATAATCAATCTTGATGGAATCAACAAACCCTTCAGGTTGTTCAATATAAACTTCTTCTTGTATGATTCAATTTAGGAATGCACTTTTAACATCCATTTGATAAAGCTTGGTGTTTTTGATACTTGCATAAGTAGGAAGAAGTCTAATAGATTCTAGCCTAGCAACAGAAGAAAAGTTTCATCAAAGTCTATTCCTTCTTGTTGGTTGTATTCTTTGGCAACTAATCTAGCCTTGTTCTTTATGGTGTTTTCATTTTCATTAGTCTTGTTTCTAAAGATCCATTTAGTCCCAATAATAGGTTTTTTAGTAGGACTAGGTGTTAGTTCCCATAAATCATTTCTAGAAAATTGAATAAGGTCATCTTACATAGCTGAAATCCACCCTTCATCTCTTTTGGCTTCCTTAAAAGTTTTGGGTTCAAGTTAAGAAAGATATGCAGAAAAGGCATAGATCTCTTTGATTTGGCTTCTAGTATGAACACCATCTTGAACTTTTCCAATTACATCATTAATAGAGTGGGTTTTGCTAAGTTTGGGCATTTTTGGTAGAGTGGAAGATATTTATTGATCATCATCATTTTCTTCCTCTTCATGTTCACTACTACTAGATTCTGAGTTTTTGTCATCTTGTACTAAAGTTCAACTAGACAATTTCTAAATGGGAGTAGTTTCATCATTAGGTTGAGGAAAAGTAATATCATAGATATCTATTTTAACATTTATGGTTTCCTCTATTGTATTTGTTCTTTTATTAAACACTATGTATGCCCTTCTAACTAGAGAATAACCTAAGAAAATTCCTTCATCATTTTTTTTTTTGCATCAAAATTTCTCAAGGTATCTTTATCATTTAGGATATAACATTTTGAACCAAAAACATGAAAGCAAGCTATTGAGGGCTTTCTACTAGTCCATAATTCATAAGGGGTTTTGGAAGTGAGTCTTCTTACCAGAACTTTGTTGGACACATAATAGATAGTGTTGATAGCTTCAACCCAGAAGTGGTATGGAAAACCTTGATCATTTAATATCATTATCACCATCTTATTTAAGATGTTTTCTCTTTTGTTTAGCTACACTATTTTTTGAGGAGTTCTTGTTGTAGAGAATTGATGTAGAATGTAATTCATTTGAAAAAACTATTCAAATTTCTCATTTTTAAACTCACCTCCATTGTAACTTCTGATAACCTTAATACCATATCCTTTTTCTTTATAGATTTGATTGCTAATTCTCAAAAAAATGATCAAACACTTCATCTTTGTGATGTAAAGAGAAAACCTAAGTAAAGTAAGAATAATCATTAATAATAGTTAGAAAATATCATTTCTTTCCTTAGCTAAGAGTTTGAATTAAACTAACTACATCCATATGAAGTAAGTCTAAGGGACAAGTAGTAGAAATACAATTTTTCTTACCAAATCTTATCCTTGTTTGTTTTCCATTTTGATTGGCTTCACATGTATTTAGGTTGAGATCTTTAAGATTAGGGAGATTACACACCATTTCTTTTTTCACCAAGGTCTGGAGAATTTCCTTGTTTATGTGGCCAAATTTCCTATGTGAAAGATGTGTATCATCTACACAACTTACTAAACACTTGGACTTAAGGTTGGAAGAGTTTCCAAACATAGTAGTATATACATTTCCTTTTCTAGATCCTTCAATCACAATATTTCTAGTAGATAATATTGTATTCTACAACTTTCTTTTGAAATGATAACATTAAAATTAGAGTCATAAAGTTAACTCACACTAAGTAAATTATGTTTTAACCCATCAACAAAAAACACTTTGTTCATAGTGGGTAATCCCTTACCTTTTCCCCCTATGATACCAACACCTGTTATGGGTGCTTCCATGTCATCTCTAAATGTGACTGTAGAAACATTTTGTTCGGTGAAGTGGGCGAAGTAGGATTCATTACCTATCATGTTCCTTGAAAATCCACTATCAATATACCATGTGCTAGCATTGTTAATGGAGAAGTTAATTTGTGCCATCAAATTCTTTTCAACCTTTTGTTCTTTCTCTCTCCAACCCTACATGGTTTTCTTTCTAGGCTAGTTTTGCAAAAACTGAGAGTGGTGATGCATTATAAGATAACAATAAGCTTGAACATAACCATATTTACCACAAAAGAAACATTTCAAGTTATTTGATCTAGAAGATTTGCCAAACCTAGATAAATGCTATTTTTGATTCTTGGATTTCTCAACCCTAAGGTCTGAGTTTTTCCTTTTGAGGTAAGAGCATTCATCATCAAGAATTTTGATTTTTATTTCCTTGGCATGTAAAGAATCTTTTATTTCAATGTAGAAATTTTGAAATGAAAGAATGCTATGAAGAAAAGTTTCATACCTATCTTCAAAGAAAGTGTTATTTGTATAATTACAAAAATTATTAATTTTACAAGCAGAGTCTTCTATCTTTCTAGATGTAACCAAGGAAATAATATAATTACCTTGATAAAAGAGATGACAAAGTAATTAAATGTACCAGTTGATAATTTCCATTAGGCTTCATCTGATGCTAAGTATCCCTTCCATGTTCACTCTTTAAGAAAGCAAGACTACTAGGGTTCGGTACCAAATGTGGATCATAGAACTTAGAAAAGGGGGATGAATAAATTCACCAAATTAAAAATTTACCAACAAAGCACATACACACAAATTTTCATGGTTCCTCAACTTGGGTACTTTAGACTCAGAGGGTAGATTGTAAGCACACCTCTAGACTTTGTTGTTGTCAAAATGTGGTTGAAGGATCCACACCTTGTATAGTCTTCAAGGCCCACTCTAAAGTGGTATACTGCAACTCGAATCACTCAACCTCACAAGCTCCAATCAGGCTTGGAAATGTGATTTCAAGGCTTCCAAAACCATTACAATCTTGATCCCTACATTGGAGTGCAATACCAAGGTACCAACAACTCAATCCCAACAAGCTCAAGGACATCAACCCAATAGGGCAACAAGAACAAGAATTACAAGGGAGAATTAAAACTTAGTTTGCTTATCCTTGTACAATTAGGTACAACACACTTTATAAGCCAAAATGATAAGACAATGAAGAGCAGTAGAGAATTCAATAATTACAAATTATTATACAATGAATACAATAAGGCTTGCTCATTTCCCAATTCACATCAAGTCTTCTTATACCTATTGTGTTTCTAAATCCATCTTAAAACTCATACAATGACTAGCTAATGATCAATAATGGTTGTGGAAGACATATTTCTCATGTTTGAGATGTCTCTCTAAATTTACCTTCAATATTGGGAAGACATCTTTGTTTCCTAAAAGGCATGTTTCTAAAGTCTCCATCTTGGAAGACATCTTTATCTTATGGAAGACATCTTTCTAAACTTGGTCTACATTCTGTACAGACATCTTTGCCTCATGAGAGACATCTTTGTTTAAGAAATATGTCTTTCTATTTCTAAAGATGCCTTTATCTTAGTTCATTCCAAATTTGCCAAGATGTCCATTGCTTCCCGTAAACATCTTTCTTCACTTTCCTTTGCATGATTAATCCTTTTTTCTTTGTCCATAACCTTTCTTAATCCAAGTTCTTATCTTGCAAGTACAACAACTACACACACATACAAGCAAACGTGTCTTCCATTTTTCTTAATGTTTTTTCATATCAAAATCAAAAGGTCCACAAAGTCTAGCTACCAAAGCTTTTGAGAAAGTTGGATTATCAACAAAAAATCACTTTTAGGGCCCAATCTTGGAATTTTTAGCTATCCCCCTACATCCATAGTGACTCCACACTGGCCAACATGGATAGGGTTTCCTCCTAGTGTGGATGAACTTAGGTTCAAGTTTTGGGCTACTTTTGATAGGATTTGACAAGGCTTTGAAGCTATTAGGACTGCAAGGGGTTGAGGATCAAGGTTCAACATTGAAATCCATTGGTTGGAAAGCTCCTAATTATTCATGCATTCACCCCCCTCTATCCATGTTGGGCAAGGTGAACTCAGCGTGGATGGAATGGGGATGATGATGTTTTTCCATTTTAATCAATTTCAAGACATCTAAAGGCTTTGGCATGCTTCGATAGGGTCTGGAAGCTACTAGGCAAGGTTACTAGGCCATTTTTTTTTTATCATAAAATAGGTTCAATTGCATACTCTTATGGCATCCATGCTAGCTCCATGTTAGACAACATAGAGGAGGGGCTTACCAGCATGAAAAATATTTTAAGAGTAAACTAACTCAAGTTCTAACAACTATCAACTACTAGAGGTCATGGAGGGGTATCTAGGCTATCAAAGTAGAAATTATGGAAATTTGAGATCTTGAAAATGGTTTAATGTCATACACCTTAGGTCTCCATGTTGGGCACTGAAGAGGGAGGGAAGGGGGGGGGGGGGGGGGGGGGGTGGTTGTTCACCAGTGTGGAGATGGATTTAGATGTGGAAATTAGGTTATTTTTGGTAGATCTAGGTTACTAGAAGCTGACAAGGATTTCATAAGTTCAAATATGGTAATTAGATGGTAAATTTTGGCTATTTGAAGTCACACCCACCTATCCACTCTAGCTCCATGTTGGGCAGCATGGAGAAAGCCCTCATATTTGGGTCAACCAAATCTAAAAGTTTTAGGCACTTTCAACTAGGTTTGATGAGGCTTTGGGGCTAGTATGGGTGTTACCCCCTTTGTTCACACGAGCCTCCATGCTAGGCAGTTTTTCACCAGTGTGGATGCCCAAAATATCAAATTTTCGCAAGATCTAACCCTCTTTTGGAGTCTGGGGCCTGGCAGGATAGCTCACTGTTGCTAAAAAAGGTAATAAGGTTAGTATGGGAGCATTGTTAGGCAATGGAGGTTCGAATCCACACTAGCTTCACACTATCTACTATGGATTCAGGGATGGATGGGTTGTGATAGGATTATGGGTATTCCAAGGGGTTAAAACCCCAATGTTGGTGGAGTCTCCTAACTTGGAACACCATGCATTGGAGTGTACAGTGAGGCTCATTGCCCAAAATTCAAAAGTTTGAACTTGGTATTTTTTTTCACATCATTCCCAACATAGAGAAGACTTTCCCCCCTTTTTACTTTAATGCACATTGAGTTCTAGTGCACAAAATTAACAACATGGGTATGAGTGAAAGCGTTTACGTTTTAAGCTTGGTTTTATAGTTGATTTGTTTCAAACACCCACCACAACTCTCCTTCCAACACTCAATGCATTGAAAGAGAGCTCTAGCAAAGATACTTGCTACAAACACCATCCATTCTTCAACATTGAAGCACATGACCTTCTTCATAGCTAGCGTAGATGCTTCAATCCTTCCAGTTTCCAAGCTTCTCCAACATTGGTGGAGTAAAGATGAAGCAACGTGGAGAAAATAGCAGAAATCCAAGGATCCAAGAGGTAGGTGAGGTTGCATGAAACACCTTCCAAATACCCAAGTTAGTTTCCATCTAAGAACCATCCTCACTCACCCCAAGGTAGGCCATTCCAAGCCATTTTCTTCAATTTCCTAGTTGTTTTTTATGTCTTCCTAGTTAGGGTAGGGGCCATTTTTATCAGATCTATACTAACGAAGTCCATAAAATGAAATTCTAATGAAATCCTACCTCATATTTTGGTGGTTCATATGTATACCTAAGGCCATTTTGTTATTTAGGATTCAATTGATCTAGTTTTAAAATTAGGTTTGTTGTTTCATGTGCTTTTTTTAATCAATTTGGGGGTGGAGCCATTTTTATTAGATCTAGGCTATAATATTCATCAAATTTATATTTTGAAAAAATACCATCCCTTATTTTGATGGTTTTTACATTGGTTTAAGGCTGTTTGGTCATTTTGGCTTTAATTCATGGCTAAATTAAGTTAGGTTTTGTGAATTTTGTGTTTTTAAATGCTTTTTTTCGTGAAAAAAACAAGGAAAATTATGAATTTTTCTAATGAAAATGGCTAGGAATTACTAAAATCTAAGGTTTTTGGTTTTTTATGTTTAATATATTTAATGGCTATGATCTCACTCAATTTAGAGTTGTAATGACAAAGTTATGGCTATTTTAGTTAGATTGTGGAGTTATGGCTTATGTCATTTTTTCAAATTTTCATGAATATTCACGAAGTTTTACCAAAAAACGATAATGGTTTTGAATTTCTATGGCTATGGGTGTGTAGGGTTCAATTTAATATTTCAAATAGTGATTAAATCACTTTTTTTGGAGCCAAAATGAATTTTTGGAAAAAATTTTGCCAACCCTACACGAAAGGGGGTTTATGGTGATAGCTACATTTGTGTAATTTTGGTTATCTCTCATGTAATAATGGTTGTAAAATTTTAGTTGTATTGGATATTGCTATAAATATTGTGATTTCAGGATTTCTTTAGTTGTGGAATCAATAAAATCAAAGCTAGGATCAATTTTTAACTATGGCTATGTAAATTAAGCTTAATTTGGGTTGTAACACTTTACCCCTTGGAAATGGGCAGTGTTGACATGCTTATGAATTTTTTCTTGTCAACGTCCCCTGTGACTGGGGATGCCTAGGGGTGTTAACTATGCTAAAAAGTTGGTTTTATGAGAAATAAAATTTTTTTAGTATTTTTAATAACCTTTTTTCTATGGTCATTCTCTAGGTTTGGATGTTTTCTATGTTAATGCATCATTTGAACTAGGGCATAATTCAATTGTGATATTTTGGCTACAGTGTTTTGGTTATAGAGTTTAATGGCTATGGAGGTTGTAATAGCATTGTTGTATAATTTTTTGGACAAATTTGAATAAACACCTTAGATTTTTTTTACAAGGGCTAATTTCACATATAACTATGATGTTTTGTAAACTTGTTAAGAAATGGTAAGTGTTGTGATATAGTCCTAATGGTGTTTTTGTTCCTCATGCAAGGCCTTGTTAAATCCCATAATCATTGTGGTTGGCATCCTATGTTGCATTGGCCAATCTAAGGCAAATATCCCTTTGGCTAACATGGTGCTGGAGAGGGTCTCACTGTGGTTCTAACCAAGGGCAAGGAAATTCCTTGCCTACATCTTGTAGAACTTTAGTATGATAATCTAGTCACACTTATCTATAGATGTGGTTAGGGTTATGGTGGAGACCATGCTACTTGCATCCACAAGGCTAATCGCTAGGCTCATAACTGATAATCTAGTAATCTAAGCAACAGGAGAGCTAGCTAAGACTAAGGATACTGTTAGTACATGGTACCTTTTAGGCATATGGAGGATACCATAGTATTATCAGTACAATGCTAATGATACACTGATGGTGATGCATAGAGTCCACACCTTGTTCCAAAATCCTCCAAGAAACATGTATCAACTACAAGGGTAAGCATGGTTACTACAGGTTTTCAATGTTTTGGCTTTACTAGTTTGGTTACCTTTCCTAAATTATCGGTTTTGCGAACTTCTTGTAGGTATAGGGTCAATGATCAAGGCTTTATCAAAGATGATCAAACCTTGGTGGTGGCTCTAACCACCTTAAATGTATTTACCAAAGGCTGAAAGATGCCAACTATTGTGTATGAATAGTTGAGAGGGGATTTTGATAAATACACTATTGACTTCAATCCTATCTACAAGAAGTGTGTAGCTATCAAAATAGCACATAGCTGGTGGATGACCCCAAGAGTATCAAAGATAGACATTGCCACTAGTTGCAAATAAGTTTAGCTATATCTTTAATGTTTTGGCTATGGTATGTTTTATATCTTATGGCTACATGTGCTAAATTGTCTAATGGATTATGGCTCCAAATCAATGGTAGGGGATGGTAGCTCAAGCTATCGCTACAGTAGAAGAGTAGAGGTGTGTGGAGGAGGAGCATAGACATGCTACTAAGAAGAAAAGTTGTG